>PVIJ01005173.1:0-29820 GCA_004024925.1 Scalopus aquaticus
GGGGTACAGGCCAGAGGCTGGGGGAGGCGAGAGGGTTCACCAGAGACAGAGTGGGGAGCAGAACAGGCAGATCAGAAATACACTGCTGAGGGGAGCAGCGGGTGAGGCAGGAGAGGTCTACCGCACCATGTGGGATTCTCCCTGGCTGGGCATCGAACCCGCATCGCGCGCACTGCTGACAGCTCCACAGCACAGTGCCCAACCGCTGCGCCACCAGGGAGGCCCAGCCATTGGCCAGTTTTAAAGCCCCTTTGTCCAGTATCAGAAAGAAGTCAATGATTTCTGACCATCTGCCGAGGTGCAAGCACTACCTAAGGAGCAGCCTCTGCCCTCCAGTGGGGTGCAGCAGGGGCTGCAGGGGGAGGGGGGCTCCTTTCCTCTTGCCTCCAGCAGGGCTGCATTTCACAGGGGGTTGTTTTCTCACCACATAGTCACCAATCCTTCTCCCCAAATGCTTCTGCATTCCTGGATTGAAGCTGGTTTTCTGGTCATAAGGGTGGGTTTTATGGCCTTGTTCCCAAAGTAGCCTTATCCATTCCCTTGTCTATTCCAGCCTCCCAAACCTGTCCTGCTGGGGTTAGTTTTTGACCTTACTACATTGTACCCCAACAAAAAACCGTTGCTGTTTTTGTTTGAGAGTAAGATTTAAGCTGTGGGTGAGTGGGGTTAGGCCCTGGAGGAGGGCACATCCTAAACAGAAGTTTCAGTGACCCGTAAAAGCTGTTCAAGTTCTTATATGCCCCCCCCCTCTTGAAAGCTCCCTCTATGTCATGCTTTTTTTCTCTTTTAATTGAGACATTGGTTTACAATACTTGTACATGGCTTCAGGGAACAGATTCGCACCTCTTCAGATCTAAATGACCATACCCACTGCCAAATGCACCATTTCTTTCTTCTTCTTCTTCTTCTCCTCCTTCCCCTTCCCCTTCCTCTCCTCTCCCCCTCACCCTCCTTCCCCTTCTCCTTGTCTTTCTGTTTTTGATAAGAATGTAGTTTTTATTTGTTTGACTAACAAGGGGGCAGTTCTTTGGCTCATATGAGTGCAGGGCCTGCCATTTATAAAATAGGGGCCTCCCTGGTGGTGTAATGGCTTAAGTCTCAGCACTATGAAGCTATCTGCAGCCACTGCAGCAACAGTTCAATCCCCAGCCAGGGAGCTTCCTACATGGTGCTACCTCACCCGCTGCTCCCCTCAGCAGTGTATTTCAGCTGATCTGCCTGTTCTGCTCCCCACTCTGTTTCTGGTGAATCCTCTCACCACTCCACACCTCTGGTCTACACCCCAGTTCTTGTATGTGTAAATCAATCTTTAAAAAAAATTTAAAGGACAGGTTTATTAAGAAAAAGAGAAAGAAAAAGAAAGGTACCTGCACGGTCACAGCAGGCAGGAGCACTGCCTGCACCGTTTCCTTTGGCTGGCCTTTGCTTTCTGAGGCTGCTTAAATGCCACTTCCTCAAAGCGACATTTTCCACCCCAGCTCAGGTTGTCCTTAGGCATGTTATACTTTCTGGCCACAATCCTAGTTTGCATTTGTGTTTGTATATTAATGTGCGTGTGTTCACCGCCTGTTCCCACTTCTGGCTGACTCTCCATAGTGTGACCCCACTTAAGTGCTGACTCAGAGTTGATATTCAAAAACCAAGTGATAGAGAAGGGTATGAATACATTTTATTCACCATTTGATGCTGAGAACAGCCTCAGTCCTTCTGTGTTGCATTTTCTTTTTTTTTCCCTAAGATTTATTTATTTATTTATGCATACAAGCTGGGGTACAGGCCAGAGGCTTGGGGCGGCGAGAGGGTTCACCAGAGACAGAGTAGGGAACAGAACAGGCAGATGGACTGAAATACACTGCTGAGGGGAGCAGCGGGCGACACAGGAGAAGTCTGCTGCGCCATGTGGGAATCTCCCTGGCAGGGCATTGCCGCTGCCGACATCTCCACAGCGCAGCGCTTAACTGCGCCACCAGGGAGGCCCTGTGTTGCATTTTCATGAATCAAGTGAAATTCATTTCCTCACTCAAGAATGAAATGAGGGCTCTGATCTTGAAGCTGAGATTATTGAAGCAATAGGGCAACAGAGAGCTCCAGGGAAACCTCCAGGTGAGCATTTCCCCATGGGACAGCAGCCTCCCTTTTATAGGCCACAAGGAATCCAACACAAGGGATGATGTTGTTCTACATTTGGGGGAAAGGGAGGAGGTTCTGGAGCAGCCTTGCACAGACACAGCAGAACATGCTTCTTCGTGTGTTACAGGTCAGAAAAAGGAGGAGGACAAATCCCACCCACGAAGATCTTAGTGCAGTAATGAAAACAAGGGAGTGAGCTGGGGTTGCTCTCCAGATGCATACACCACCGACAGGGTCCGACTGGTATGTCTGGATAGACAACTGTTCCACTTTGTAGTCACTGGACTGAGGCTGAGACAAAGAAGTTACTAGGGACAGACAGTAGAGTAATGACTTAGTCATTCATTAAGCAATCTTTTTTTTTTTTATTTATACATACAAGTTGGGGTACAGGCCAGAGGCGTGGGGCGGTGAGAGGGTTCACCAGAGACAGAGCGGGTAGCAGAACAGGCAGATCAGAAATACACTGCTGAGGGGAGCAGCGGGCAAGGCAGGAGAGGTCTGCCGCGCCATGTGGGATTCTCCCCGGCCGGGCATCGAACTCCCGTCGCCGCTGCCAACAGCTCCACAGCGCAGCGCTCAACCGCTGCGCCACCGGGGAGGCCCTCATTAAGCAATCATTTATATGCACTATTGTTAGCAGGTTTTTAAAAAGATTTATTTACTTATGCATACAAGAACTAGGGTGAGGCCAGAGGTGGGGGAGGTGTGAGAGGATTCACCAGAGACAGAGTGGGGAGCAGAACAGGCAGATCCCCTCTGAGGTGAGCAGTTGGCGAGGCAGGAGAGGTCTGCTGTGCCCTGTGGGAAGCTCCCTGGCCAGGGATTGAACTCGTGCTGCAGTGGCTTTGGATGGCTTCATGGTGCAGAGACGTAACCTGTTGTACCACCAGGGAGGTGCTGTTAGTGTTTTTGTTTCCAAAACTACAAGAAAGGAAAAAGAAGCATATCCAAGAGGCCCTGTCTCAAAAGAATGTGCCCAGGAAGCTATCGTTCCTTCAGCCTTGGCCCCAGAAGATAGCCTGAGAAGTAAACCCAAACCAAACCTGAGTCCTGATGAACAATCCATAGCAGTCACCTGGCCCAGCTAGATCTTCTGGGCTATAGTTAATTTTGGACCCAAGAGCTTGAGAACAATGCTGTTGCGAGCATTTGCTAATCTAAATATCAGGAGGCAATTAAAAGGCAAAATATGTTCACCTGGGATCAAAGAAGTACAATTTGGGGAGGCATAGGACAGGGAAGCAAAACTACCACCCCCAATTTTTTTCCTTTTTTTTTTTTTGGGCAAAAGGTTGATTTCATGGAAGGGACTCTGAAGACTGAAAGTTGCTTTTGAAGAACAAGTTTAGACCCTCCCTGGTGGTCTAGGGGTTAAGTCTCAGCGCTATCACCTCTATGGACTGAGTTTGATTTCCCAGCCAGGGAGCTGACCCACGTGGCACAATAGACTTCTCCTGTCGTGCCCACTGCTCCCCTCAGCCGTGTATTTCAGTAGATTTGCCTGTTCTGCTCCCTACTCTGTCTTTGGTGAATCCTCTTACCCCCCACCCTACCCCCATACCTCTGGCCTACATCCCAGTTCTTCAATGGAGAAGTCAACCAGAAGTGGAAACAGGTGGTGAAAACTCACACACATACCATTAATATACAAACACAAATGCAAACTAGGACTGTGGCCAGAAAGTATAACATGCCTAAGGACAACGTGAGCTGGGGTGGAAAATATTGCTTTGAGGAAGTGGCATTTAAGCAGCCTCAGAAAACAAAGGCCAGCCAAAACAAAACAAAACAAAACAAAAACCCCACTTTACCTTTAAACTTCCCTGCAGGCTTGTAGGGGAAGACCTAATCTCCTTATCACCTTTTGCTGGGAAGGCAGAACTTACCTACCTTCTTGATCACCTCGTTAACCTTCCCTTTCTTCACTCCCTCTGCCCCAGTTCCTTGTCTTAGTTATTTAGGATGGCATCTGAAGCCACATGGAGAAGTGACTCCCATATATGAAGGAGGTATCCATATTACTAAACTTTGTTTTGGCTTTTCCCCTTATCAATCTGTCTGATTCTTTTCTGATTGTCATCTAGAAGAACCCAGAGGGGTATGTTGTGGGGCCTGAGCCAGGAACAGCGCCAGGACTCCTTCCTGAGTTTGCCCTGGCCTCCTGAAGCTGCTGACAGGATCGGTGCCTTCATCACTGATGAATACCCAGGGTCATTTTAAACTGATAAGGCAGGAGAGAAAGACTGTTCAAGGAGAGTCATCAATAATCCTGTGACCTAGTTGCTATCTATGATCATAAATTCTCAGTGCTCAGTATTTATGACATAAATATTAACGCAGACTCCTATACTTCTGAGACAATAAAATGCTTGTTATTAAATTTTGAAACCCCTTCTAACAATTCCTATTATTTTCTGAGTTATGGTCCTTCCTGGCACTGACCCCACAGTTGCATCCACAGCAGCTATGTCATCTATAAAAGTTTTTATTTCTAAATTATTCCACCTTTATAATGCCAAGCTCATGTAGTTCCTTAGTGATGCTTTTTTAATTCGTGTGACCCGTCCATGAAGAAGTGGGAGGAAGAACTGAGATGGCTCCTGAATTCAGTACCCTTTACAGACGTGAACTTGAATTGCCTGGCTATAAAGAGGGCTGCCACGCCAGGTGGAGAGCTGAAATGCCACCTTTAGCTAAGATCCCCGTGCCAGAGACCACAGCACTCATCATCGCTGTCAGTATTGTTTGTTTTTTTTATTTATGCAAATAAGAACTGAGGTATATAGGCCAGAGGTGCAGGAGCGGGGGGTGGGGGGGTGGGGTGGGTGGGTGAGAGTATTCACCAGAAAAAGTGGGGAGCAGAATAGGTGGATCTACCAAAATATACTGCCGAGGGCAGCAGTGGGCAAGACATGTGGGTCAGCTCCCTGGCCGGGGACTGAACTCAGGCTGTAGCAGTGACAGTGCTGAGACTTAACCCCTATGCCAGGGAGGTCCAGTATTGGTGTTCTCTTCCTGACATGTAGCTCCCGGGGGGCTGGCCCTCACAGCAGTGAGAAGCCACACAGATCTGATGGTGGGGTGCCCTCTCCTGCTAGCCTCTAGTTCTCACCCCTGGTAACTGATTCATTAACACCCCAACCAGTGTGTAAGGCTCCCTCCAGTTCCGAGTTGTGGGACCACATGGCCATTAGGTCTTTATGTCCTTGAATTTCAGGTCTCCATTCTATGGCCACCCTGGAAATTAACATAGCTGCATTTACAGCAAAATGAATAGATCAACTTTGGCCAACTCTGTCTCTGGTGAACCCTCTCACCCCTGGCCTATACCCCAGCTTGTATGCATAAATAAATAAATCTTTAAAAAATTATTTATGCATGCAAGAACTGGGGTATAGGCCAGGGGTGTGAGGGGGTGAGAGGGTTCACCAGAGAACAGAGTGGGGAGCAGAACAGGTAGATCCACTGAAATACACTGCTGAGGGGAGAAGCAGGACAGGAGAGGTCTGCAGGGCCATGTGGGTCAGCTCCCTGGCCAGGGATCAAATTCCATGCTACCGTGGCTGGAAATAGCTTGATAGTGCTGAGACTTTAACCCCTGCACCACCAAGGAGCCCCAAGAGTCACTTTGAAAAAAAAAAAAGATAGTATTTACAGGATAAACAGCAAATGTACAGCCAGTTGCCATCCTGGTACACGTAATTTGTCAGCAGTTCTTGATGGCTGAGAAAAGTGCCAAGGGAAGCATTGTCAACAGTCTGTGTTCCAGAACAAAATTCTGTCAAATGACCCCAGACTTCAAAGACTATGGAAACGGGGCAGCAGTAGGGGATAGCGGCTGATGGACACAACCTTCTCTGTGTACTCCACATTGGCCTGGCCCCCAAAACAATAGGGTTGCTACTGAGCACTTCACTGATGACTGGGGTGGGAAAAGAAGTACTGATTTTCATCCCTCCAGCAGAGAAGTGATCTGACACTGGGTTCCTGATTTCCTTCAAGAGCTCCTGAGGGCCATTCATTGCTCCGAAACTGGGTTTGTGGGAAAGCTGAGCCAAGACAGGAGAGGTCTGCTGTGCCACATGTGGGTTAGCTCCCTGGCCAGGCCGCAGTGTGGACTTTACCCCTAGGCTACCAGGGAGGCCCTGAAATCTGTTCCATTTGGAGCTGCACTGGGGAGAGGGTGAGGAGGGACATTATAGTCCCCAATGGCTGGGCTTCTCGCCCTGGATGGCAGCCAGTGGTGTTGTCGGCTTTGTCCTGGCCCACAGCCAGTGGCCTGCTCTGCCAGGGAGGTCCAGTATTGGAGGCAGTTGAGGGAGTTGTCAGCCACCCATGGGACTCAGTTTTTAGAGCCCACACCCATGTACCATACTTCCTTGCAAAGCAGTGGCATTTTCATACCTTTTCTCAAAATGAAGAGATCATCGATTTACTTACCTTCTTCTAACGCTCTCTGGTTAGCTGTCTTCACCCAGTCTCTCACATAATGGAGGCTCTTTCCCTTTGATCTATCCAACCTGCTGTTGCCAACAGTCAAGGGTAAGACTGTCCCCAAGACCTGGGAGCACATTTCCCCTTTTTCTAGCTTGGGGATTTGAACAAGTGTTTTAGGCATGACTGTGGCCCATCTTCTTGTAATATCTAACAAGGCTGCCACGAGCTCGCTTCTCATTTTCCCTTCCTTTGGATAATTTTTCATTAATGTGAAGACATTATCAGTCTGAAATCCTGGCTTCAGATACTGAACAGGGGGCTCTGGATAAAACCTAACTTCCAGAAAAGATCAAAAGTTTCCAAATCAGGTTCAAGCTGACTTTCCTCTTAGTGCCATCTCCTACTCCAGCTGAGGACTGAAGACTCCAGAATGATTTGACAGGTGGTGTACCCCAGGACTCAGTTCGGCAACAGAAAAAAGATGAAAAGGAGCTATTAAGAAAGGCAGTGTGGATATTGGCGGGGAGCAGCGTTCTCAACACCAAAATTACAAGACTCAGAAGCATCTTATGATAGTCACCAGAATGGATGGTACAGCCAGCGTGGAGGCGGCGGCGAGGAACTGAGACCTCACTGGCCTGGACAAAATGGGACAGTCTCCTACACCACAGGAAGCTCCAAAATCAAGGAAGTCCAGAGGACCACTCCACACACCTGGCCTGCAAGATGCCCCTGAACCACTCAGCCTTGCTACCTGCCTCACAGTTGCGCCTGAGGATTAGAGCAGCCTGGTCTGCTGCAGTCCTCACCCAGGAAATGACAAGGCTCCAGGAGAAAGACAAGGCCTGTGGCTGACCACTGAGCTACCTCTCGCAGCAGGGGAGGAATGGGAGTGATGGGAGAGGGGAAGGGAGACTGGGGGGAGCTATGCAGGTGGATTATGGTGGGAGGGCCACACCCAAGGGGAACAGTAACTATGGAAAGATGACCCACGGTGTTAAGAAAATAAATACATTAAAAAGTCAGAAAGGCCTACCTTTATCACCTGTCCTTCACCTCTAGAATTCTGGCCAGGTGCCAGAAGGCAGGGCTCGGAACCACCATCTCCACCTTCCCATTGACCAGACCCAGCCGTCATCATAGTGATAAGTGAATCGATTAGAAGTGGTGTCGACCTTGCTCACCAAGAATTATCTCGGAAACCCAGAAACAGGAGCCATCTGGGCAGGTACCCATCAGAGCAGCTCACCCTCATCACTCAGACCAACTGCCACCCCTGCACAACCATCTTGCGTCTTTGCACGTTGCATTAAGGCTTCCAATGTAAAAGTCAAGAGCAAGGTCCCATTTAAACGTCACCCTGTTGCTGTCCTACAAGGGTGAAAAAGTTGCCCACGTTGCACCCTGTGTGACTCAGGTCGCCGGGAGCGAGCGAGAGCTCTCACAATGAAGTTTGATCCCCAGAAGGTCTGTGCACCTCAGCTCCCGGACCCAGAAAAACCCTGAGACATAGACACGCTCGACTTTCAATAGAAGTTTCCTTTATTTTGAAATTGAAACAGAAATGAAGTGGTTTGTGGCTGAAACAACCTTCGCGGGAAAGAAAAATGGAGCGCTCATCCAGCAAAAGAAACTCCCAAGTCGGAGCCAGCCGCCCGCCTCGCCCGAACAGACTGGAGCAGGAGGGGCGCTGACCCCGAGCCGTGGCAGCTGGAGGGTTCCCACCAAAGTACAATTTTCAAAGTGGCTGCAATTACAGAAGGGGGCATATAGCATCATCACAAGCCCCTCACCCCACCACTATTCCCAGTCATAAAAACACATTTTTCTCTGTCCTGGAGTACTTGACTACTCAGGACCGAGTACCACCGCTTTGCCTCAGGGCAGGGGGAAGCTTTTAACTTCTGCTGGCTGCTGAGACCAGGATCAGATGCTGGAGAAAGGGGAGGATGTACGTGGTGTAGGGTTAATTTATTCCTTAGGCTAACTCATTATATCTGCTGAAATTCATTTTGAATACCTTTACACAGAAGAGGGTTATATAAAACAAACACAGAAACCTTACAGGTGGCCCCCAGCTCCCTACCAGGGGGGCAGTGAGTCAAGACTTGGCATCCTGACACAACAAAGCGTGACTTCTCGGTGAGGGTGAATGAAGCCCCCTGACTGGAGGGTGCCAGGGCCTGAATGGGGCGAGGGTGGGGAACAAGCCTAGGGCAGACTGTGAATAGAACAGCCCATTATCTTCAACAAGTGGAGAAAATCACCCAAAAGTGAGACTTATTTATGGGGGGGAAAAAAAAGAGAAAAGTTTGGGGAATTAAAACAATCCAGTGGTTACTGGAAAATGTCTTTTTTTTTTTTAATTTTTTTTGGTTTTTAACATTTTTTGGAAAGTATTTTTAAGGTAATATTTTTTTTTCCTTTGGAAAAAGAAATCTTCCCCCCCCCTAACCTAAGCAAGTGGAGTTGCCACTACCTAATTTATCTCTATTGTCTTGCTAAGAGGTAGATAAAACAAAAGTGAAATGGGGCGTCTATGAGGAGGTCCAATAGAGGGTGGGGAGGGGCTGGGATGGCCCAGTGGAACTCCCCAACTACAAAGACAGCCTGGGAGGCAGGAGGACCCACTCTCCCAGGACAAAGGTTCCTGCTCCACCTCTTCTACAGCCAACTGTCCCCCAAGAAGACTGAAAAGGGGGTACAGGGGAGGTGGAGCACCTCAAAACCCTGTTGAAGAGGTCTTAATTCTTGCTTCCCAAGATTCCTGACATGGGGCTAAGTGATGGATTCCAAGCCAAGCCCCAGATTTCACCTCCAGCAGCCCCCTCTTCAGCCTCTGGCCCAACAAAGGCAGAGGAGGTGAGGGGACACGCTGGAGACGAAGAAGTGAAACATGGGATCCCACGGCAAGGAAGGCAGAAAGGGGGAGACCTACTGGCCAGCCCTCCCAACCCAGTCAGTGTGAGTGGGGGATCAGGCCTGCCTGTTCCTCAAAGACAAACCTTCTGTGGCACAAGCCTCAACTCGCTTCTCCTGGCCGGGCTCACACCCGCATGCACGAGTCCCTGGCCCTTGGTTCCAATCTTACTGTAAGGATTGAGGTAGTTAATCCATCTATACTCGTAGCATCCATCACTGTGGTCACTCAAAACACGTGCTCCCGAGGAGCTTCCTGCTATTTCACTTCAGAAAAAAAAACCTCGTCTTGTCAGTCCGGATTCAACCATACCAAAGCGCCGGTTATGGCACCATCTAACTGTGCCCAAGAGGGTGCAGAGGGCCCAGGGTCAGGGGTGGGCTCTGGCCCTCACCCTCGAAATAACACCTTCAGTTATCAGGCCTCCTAGTCCTGTACTGACAGAGAAGCCTCATGTATCCAAAGGAAAGAACTGAAAGTTTCAGCTGGTATTACTCTTCGTCTGAATACAAGAGAAATGTTCTGCATCTAAGCCATGCTGGAAGGGAAAGGCTTTCCATCCCCCGGCACTGATGAAGAATCTTCTTCCATCTTCCTTCAATTACTGTGTCAGGCTGTGCTGTTTTCCTTCTCCCAACAAACAGGCAAAACAGTTGCACAGTGCGAATGTCAAAGCCACTAGGATCGCCCCATAAACACTGGGGGGAGGAGAGAGGGGAGAGAAGGGAGACACCCGCCCCCACCGGCCCCTAGATGAGGGGAGGGAGGAAGGGGTTGACCAGAGGCGCCAGCTTCCCACAGGGCCGGGAAGCTCAAGCCCAGTGGCCCCTCGGGGCTCTGTGAGGTAGTTACACAGCACTGTGGTTCCCGGTTTGGCAGAGGGTCTGTCTGAGGTGGGAGGAGGGGGAAGGCACCCTTGAGAGTTAACTGAGGCCCCTCCTCACTGCCGGTCTGCCAGGCCTGAAGGGAACTCGTGCGCTGTCTCTGCAGTGGGCAGGGGACCGGGAAGCAGTCCCACACGGAGGAGCCCCCAACTTCCCCTCCTTCCCCAAAGTGCAACCAGGAGCCAATGGACCCCTTTCTCAGCTCCCTACCCCTTGGCAAGTACCACCCAAATCCCCCAGGAGCCTGGGAAGGAAGGGGACTTGTCTTTCAGCTCACACTTTCCCCAGGAGCCCCCCCTCAGACAGCCCAGGTGTATGTGGAAAGATGGCTATTGCTTTGCTTCAGAAACGGCCTCTCTCAGCCTCTGTCTTTGGCACAGAGGAAAACATACACAGAAAACCAACTGGAGTGTTCCCCTCCAGCTTTCTCTGGGTTCTTCATGGGGCCTTTCCTGCCACTGGTGAGGCATACCTAAGAAAATAACTCCCAACTGCCCCCAGAAGTTGAGAGCTAAGGGAAAGGAAAAGACTGCTAAGGACTGGGAGGAGGAGGAAAGAGTAGAGGGTGATAAAAACTCCCTGATCCTAAAAATGGCTCTCTCCTACCCAGAAGCCCTTTATAGGAGCTGAGTCCACAGCCCCAACTGCAAAAGGCCACCAGACCCTAGAGGGGATTAAAGCCACTGGGGTGTAACTGTCAGATGCAGCTTCAAATTCAGTGAATCAAACCATTTTGGCTTTTTATGTGTTCCACAGAATTAAAAAATATATCCTAAAGAGATGGTCCTTTCTTAAAAATATAAATGCAGCACACACACATCTCAGAGCACAGATGTGGTTTCTGAAAACTCACTTTTCTCACTTCGTATCTCCCAAGTGCTTTTGACATCAGTTTCTCATCTCACCAAGGATGGGGAAATGGAGGTACCTATTTAGCGGGAGGGCAGGGAACTGCCCAAGACCTCGCCTGGGCCAAAGATGGACCCGCCGAGACGCGGAGACAGAGCCTGTCCCCGCTAAACCTTAACCACCAAACCATATTCCTTCTGCTCTCTGCTAGCACAACTCTCCGATTCTCCTGCTGGGTACATAGCGGATGAGGGAGCCATGCCTAATCCAAGTAAAATCCCTCGCCACACCTCCTGGTCTCCTAGGAGCTGTATCAGCCACAGGAAAAGGATGTGGGTTTAAGGTGTGAAGGGAGCAGGATCCCAAGGAAACCGAACACTGCAACAATCACCTTTCAGGTACTGTGGGGGTTTTTCTGATGGTAGTTTGAACCAGTTATCAAAGCATGCTTGCTGCTGGAAATTCACCTTCAATCACTAAATGGCCAATGTCTGAATGTTACCTGTTTCTTTTAGGGACAAAGCATATAGAGCCAGAGCTGGAAGTTGGGAGACCCTTTTTTTGTGGTGAGATCAGGTGGGAAGCTGAATTACAGTGGCCTGATATGACCCCTAAACGCGTTCCTGCTTCCTCCTTTCCCAGGTAGACAGTTCTGGGGCCACTAAGGAATATCATGGTAACAAAGGGACAAGACATAAACGGGGCAAGAGTCCGTCTGTCCTCAGTCATGCTCCCATATCCCCTGGCCCTCCCTGCCACCCAGCACCCTAAAACAAGAATTCCCTAAGTTGGGGTCCACTCTCAGAATCCATCAGATCAATCTGAAGACAGGAGGGAGCGGTCAGCCGAGGACCTCTTGCCCCTGGGTCTGCTGATACAGACCAAGAGGAACACCAAGACAGAACTGAAAGGGAACAGTAACAAAAAAAGGCATCGGAACAACCAACCAGGTGGACCTCTCCGAGCGTGAGAGGGTGGCTTTGTCTCTTCCATGAACAGAATCTTGGCTCCCATATTTTTTAGACAGAGAAATAAAAGGTTTTTTAAAGGGTATATTTTAAAGTTATTATTTCTCTCCTCGATAAAACGGAGGCAATATTTTAAATATCTCAACAGCACCACTGGTGGGGGAAACTGAGTGGAATGCCCTTTAGCCAGAGGGGGGAGAAGGGGAACCCCTGGCTGGTTGTTAGAGACTTGTTTCGCCATGGGGGCCCTCAGCTCCTCTAGGCCTAATTCCCTCAGGCAGGAGTTTTCGGGGGCGGCTCAGGAATCTGGAAATCAGACCAGAGCCTTGTCCCGGGCTCTCAAAGACGCGGGCCTTCCCTCCTCCACCCCAGCCTCCCAGCCCAGTCCCACAGGGTCTGTTCTCCATAAAGCATCTAAAGGGTTACACTGGCTCATGCTGTAAGAAATTATGCAACATAACTTTCTCATTTTTTTCTTTTCATTAAAAAAATAAAATATTCAAGACTATCAGCTTCTCTTGCTTTTCTTCTTTTTTATATAAAATATCAGCAAGCCGCAAAGAAAAAAAAAGATAAAAAAAAAAGGTGGGGGTAACAAAAAGGAAAGTAATTGCTGAGGTAACTTCATACCTTGAGGTAGTTTACTTGGCGCACAGCATCACCTGACTGGCTCCGCCCACACATCATGGTTGTCTGGTTGTTAGTTGTTGCAATGTCGGAAGGAAGGGGGCTCAGCACCGGCTCTTCCGCATGCAGGGAGGCCTCCCTTCCTTCCCAGCACACGTGATCGCATTGTCCAAGGGAGCTAAAGTGCACCACCTGGTAATATGCATCGGCCATCAGGGCGTCAGGAGGGGAGGGCTGGCCTCTAACTAGCGGCCACCGTCTTGCCCAAGGCCTGCACTTGTTGAGCCTGGCAAATTAATAAATTAAATGTACTCCTTTGTGCATAATATTGCTGGTATTTTGAATTGTTTTCTAGGCACACCTTTCATCATGCCGATAATTCATGGAGGCAGAAGCCATCAGTTAAATATGCCTTTAGATACACACAGAAGCATAGACTCTAATTTACTGAATATTCATAATGCCAGATGGTGGGCTCCAGCTTTATGGAGAGCTCAGGGCTGGGTTCCACATCCCACCACCACCAAGGGAACAGTGCCGTGGGGGGGAGCGCCCCGCAACCTCTGCCTCTGGGAAACCAGCCCTTCAGGGAGCACGTGGGCTGGGCTGAGGGCATAGTGGCAGCCTTTGGGGCCACTCAAGTCCTCCATGGAACAGAGACTTTATCAAGGGGAGTTACGTCCCCTTCCCAGTGCTCATATCCAATCATTAAAATAGACTTTAAAAAAATATAAAATCTGCCTGAGAATGATGGGAATCAGGGACAGTACAGTGGTCAGCCCCTATTCCCGCTGCGCATTCAGTACCACCCACCCTGTGCATCTGGACACGACGTGGGACCTACATGGTTCAAGGGATGTGAAGGGAGAGGGGAGCCGGGGGAAGCCCCAAGCAAGTGGGGGAAATTTCTCTTGTGCCAATTTTTCAATTGGTGATCTGGAGCAGATCAGCCACAAGGGCACTCCTTTTAAACGTGGATTACTATCATTTGAATCATCTCCCCACATCTTCCCTATGCTTTATTCCTTGATAGTCCTATTGGCTGGTTAGGGAGGGATTGGAATTGAACTACAAATATTGACGTGTCTTCTCCCTCTGTGTCAGTAATGCCAAGCAAAGCCATGCATTGGTAACAGTAAAGAGAAAATTAGTGCGACTATACGAAAAGGCTATGTTGGGGGCAGGAGAATGAAGGTATTTAACCAATAAACCAGTAGAAGGTTGGAAGGATTTTAGGGTCAAGAAGCAAACCATCCTTTGAGGCTGATTAAAACACCTGCATGTTTTAAAAACCTGAAGGAACTTTTATTTCTCTTCCCACTGGGGGTCTGACCCACCTCTCGATGGGACCTGTAGAACTTATTTCAACAATCCACGTTTAAAAGCACCCTGAGCTAGAATTTCCAAGGTGATGCCCTGAGGGGGAGGCAGTGTTGGGCCAATTGGTTGGGTGTTTGGGGCCAAGAGATCAGGGTTCCTCACTGGAACATCTTTCTCAAGCAAGTGGGCAAACCTGATCTGCATCCCGGCCAGTGTCCCTGATTCCCACTCATTCTCAGGCCTGCTGGGGAGAACGCGCTCTCAATTCCAGCCCGTTGTCCTGGAATCAACTTGATGGGAAGGGGCTGGTCACTTCCTCCGCGCCTGGGCCTGGTTACTCTGTCCCTTTTGGTGCAGCTGTTTAACTTGAGCTAGGATGTCTCGGATCTTCCTCTGAGCCATCTGTGGAAAGAACATGCCAAGAGGGAGAGTGAGCACCTCCAAAGGCCTGGAGCGCCCTAACACAGGGCAAAGAGGCCATTGGGACCCAGACACTGGCAACCGACAGAGTAGGTGACATAGGGCCTAGGAGAAAGACCAGGGGAAGACTGAGGGCTAGGGGGACCCTGATTTTCCCTGCCTTCTGCACCCACTAGGTAAACAAAGCAAGTGGGGGAGGAGAGAAGGAAGAAACAGCAGTAAGAACTCGTTCAGAATTTCAACTTGAGAGGGCCTCCTCCCTGGTGGGGCAAGGGGTTGTCTCAGCACTACAAAGCTTTCGCCAGCTACTGAAGCACAAGTTCAATCCCCGGCCAAGGAGCTAATCCTCATGGCGAAGCAGATCTCTGTCTCACCCGCTGCTACCCCCAATAGCGTATTTCAGTAGACCCGCCTGTTCTGCTCCCCACTCTGTCTCTGATGAATCCCCTCACCTGGCCCCCATACCTCTGGCCTCACCCCAAGTCTTATATGCATAAATAATTAAATCGTTAAAAAAAAAACAACAAAACTTCAACTTGACCAAGTTGACATGCTACTGACACAAAAAGGAACTGAGTTTCCAGGCAGACCTCCTTACAAATCTCAACTCCACCAGACATGCAAATACCCCCAGAAAGGGGGTGAAATGCCCAGAGATGGAAAAACAGAGAGTAAGGTATTGCTCGCTGTGACACCTGACAAAATATCACTGACAAATCAATGTCTTTGCTGCTTCTTAAGTTTCTTCCCTAAGAAGATATCGCTTTAAAAGCAGTATCAAGTGCAAAAGGAGATTCCAGGCTGGGAAACAATGTAGAATAAATATGAGCTCCTACTATCAGTCTCATGCTCGACGTTTTAGGTAGTAATCTTATAATTCTTCATTCTAGCGAATTAAAATTGCCCCACCGCAGCACTGAATACGTCCTGACTCTTGCATCCTCGAATATATCATTTACCTCTTAAACTTCATGTTCCCGGTCTGTAAGATGCAGCCGTCATGGGGATTGAGTGAGTTGGTGTAAGAAGCCACCAGAACAGCGCTAGGTGTCAGCAGCACTCATAAACCTTTGCTGCTACCGTGACTCTTTTTTAATGCGTCTCAGAGGGTTGATAAAGTTGTCTGCAAAGTCACGTAGGAGGAAGACCATGTGGGGTTCAGTTCAGTTCCCACACCCATTTTCTGGGTGGCCACAACACACATGGGCACAAAAGCTGGGATCCTGCATTCCTGGTTTGCCCTTGACTACCTGAGCAGCGCCGGAGGACCTAAGCCACCTGTGACTGCTTCTCTACCATGGACAGAAGGGGCTAGGTCAAACAGTTGGCACCTTCTGGTGCCCACATGGAGAGATTTTAGGAAAATCCTGCTAGCATTCAATCATCTTTTCCCTGACGTGTGACGGATCAGAAAATTTGAGCCTGATGCTCATCCCTTTTGCAGGAGCTGGGTCAGCCCCAATGCTGGGCAGCGCGGACAGGCTCACTGGAGACAGTGCAGGGCCGTGGGGTGAGGAGTGGGAAACGAGAGGGAGGGAGAACAGGGACCCGATGAAGCATCATTCTTGGAGAGGACTGTATTAGAAAAAGGCAATCCAGGGTGTTACTGTTGTTACCAGTCTGAAAAAGACTGGGTGGTAGATAATGCCCGTTTCCTTCCTTATCCAGTGCAAAAGGGCTAAGGAAGAGCCAAGGTTAGACAGGATAGACTATTAATGTATGTCATCATCATCATACATGGCAGGCACTATAAATCCAAGCTGTCACATCACTGTCCTGACAGGGTGCTAAGAGAGAATTAAGCATCCGTGTCCCACGCCTACACCTGGAAGCGCCACCCTGCCTGAGCCAGGCAGAGGCCAAGGTCATACAAGTCACACCTCTGCAGGCTCTTTTCTGACAGCTGAGCTCCTGTCACCTTCCCATGCTCGGGGAAGTCCCTGTGTACCTGGCTGGCATAGAAATGCCCAATGATCTTGACGATGACCTGGTCGTTCTCATCAGGGGTCTGGTCTCTTGGCACCACCACCTCGGCTGCTGTCAAATTCTGCAACTCATTCACCTGGCGGGGTGAGAGAGAGGGATCTCAGGGTGCTGTTAAGAAATCATGGGTGGGGGCCTGCCTGGTGGCCTAAGGGTTAAGTCACAACACTATCACCACAGCCTGAATTCAACCCCCAGCCAGGGAGCTGACCCACATGTGGTACAGCAGACCTAATGTCTCACCTGCTGCTCCCCTCAGCAGTGTATTTCAGTCAATCTACCTGTTCTGCTCCCCACTCTGTCTTTGGTGAATCCTCTCACCCCCTGCATATCTGGCCTATACCCCAGTTCTTGCATGGAAAAGTTAAAAAGAAAACATGTGTGGGGACTGGCTGGAGGAGCAAGAAGCAAGTGATTACCAGGTAGAAACTAGAGGCGCCAGGAGCTGATTCTACTCTGGGAGCAGAATCAAATCAGTGGGCCATGTGGGAGGCCCATGTTTGAGCAGGGCAGGGGAGCAGGGGCCAGGACAGAGCTGCTGGGAGGACTGAGGTCTAGAATTCCAACCTGGCCCTCATGGCTCACCGTTTTGCCACCTTTGCCAATGACCCGGCCAGCTGCTGAGGCTGGTACCCGGATATGGGTCTCCAGCTTCACTTCTTCCTTAGGTCCAAAGAAGTTCTCCTCCTTGAGCTTTCCATAAATTCTCCCCTGTGCCTGAGAAGAGGAGATCATTGTTAGAAGATCTCACACATCTATATTGTAAAACACAGCAAACACAACTGTGGGCCCAGAGTTGACCTGACAATCACTACTCTTCTCCTCCTTTGTAATATTGGTCAGAGTGAGCTATCTAAATTTCCCAGGGGTATAATTCATCAGCTACAAGCCAGACCTGTGGGGCCTAGGATGACCGCATCTCTTCGCAGATGGCAGTGACCAGCAATGCGAGCCCCTCCCTCCACCCTAGGTCAGGGTCCGCTACTAGCTCTTTGGCCGTGTGACCAAATGTTCCAGAACCCAGGGATGTTGTAGGGACATAAAGGAGAGATAGGAATTTGGCATCAAAGGCTTTGCTTAAAGCTAAGAGGGAGAAGTCCTTAGACGTCCTTCTTTCCCGTGTTCCCGCTGGCTGTCAGAAAGTGAAGAGAGAAGGAACGTCAACAGCAATGGCGTTCAATGCAGCTGGAACAGCCCGGCAGTCCCTACTCCACGGGAAAGTTTTCATGAGTGGCACGGATGTGCACTCCCACCCAACCTCTATCCTCCGGTATCCGCTTGGGACAAACAACAGAGATCAGAACCTTGAATTGGGCCTCTGGGGGTCCAGTGATGATGACCATACGAACTTTGGAGTCAGGAGTTTCTGGGGGAGCGATCTGCAACAGAGCAAACAGCTGGTCAGAAGCAGCTGGTCTCCTGGATGGCCTGCGGACCACCACTTCCCTGTACCACAAAACTCTGGGGAACAGGCGAGAGAAGTCCCTGCGCCCCAGGGTCACTGCCCCACACCAACTGGTGATGGCGGCAGGGGAGGGGGGTGTTCCAGAGACAGTTTCTAAATAAGGCTCCCCACCCCCCAGTCCCTGGGGAAGTTTCAGTGCAGTCCCGCTGAGGGAGGGGAGGCAGCGAGATGACCCAAGGGCTCAGGGCAGTGACAAACTTCAAGAGCAGTCCTGTGTTTGACCCCAACCCTCAAGACCGCCAAAACAAATGGGTGTGGGCTTGGGAGGTTTAAAGGACTTTGTTTCCTTATGACAGATTCTCCCTCCTCCCCCCATTGGTCCCTGGCCAGGAAGGTGAAAGAAAAACATCTAACGCTCCGTGAGCCATCGCTGTGCCCAGCACCGACAGAGCCAGGGGCTTGTGCTGTACCACTGCACAGTGCCAGGGCTGCCGCTGTGCTGACGAGACACTGCGGCGCGGGTCCCGCAGCTGAAGGGCTGAAATTTGGACCCAGTCTGTGCCAGAACCAAGCTCAAGCCCAGAGTATGAAAGGAACGCTGCAAGGGCCAGGTCAAAAGCAAGGGCCGACTCCACCAGGGGAAAGGCTCCAACATTGGCCAGAGGGGCCATGCGGGCACAAAGCAAGAGAAGCAGGGCAGAACCAGAGCACCGTGCCATCCCGGGAACTGGAAGGAGACGGAGCAGATACCTTGATGGAGGCGCTGGCGAAACGGGAGAGCTGCTTGATATGCTGCCCCTTCTTGCCGATGATGGCACCCACCGCCTGGGCGGGAATGAAGACCTGCACCATCTCCTGCTCCGGAGCCTGCTGCCATGGTAAGAAGTGTTATCACCATGGGTTAAGGGCACAGACCCCTGCTCCCTGGCCACGCATCCTCAAG
Organism: Scalopus aquaticus; assembly: GCA_004024925.1. Classification (NCBI taxonomy): domain Eukaryota; kingdom Metazoa; phylum Chordata; class Mammalia; order Eulipotyphla; family Talpidae; genus Scalopus; species Scalopus aquaticus. Next base: position 18,890 of record PVIJ01005173.1, read on the forward strand.
GAAGGCTGCAAGCTCTCCCACTGCCCAGCAGGGCTATGGGCAGCAGGGATTTATTTGTACTCCCCCTGAGGCACCATAACCCCGCAGCACAGGGCAGGAGAAGATGGCGCCTGTATCCTGAGCCACAGGGCAGAGGTTCTGAAGTGTGGGCACTGCGGCTGGGAACATGCGGCGGAAGGGCATCTCCAGGCCTCCCTCTTCCCTTCCTGCAAGCCCCCCGAGCAGCAGACGCCCACAGAGCTGGACCCTACAGGAGGCTATCGCAGGGCCCAGGCCACAGACAGTAAGATCCTGCACCTACCATAAAGGAGCTGTAGGGAGCAGCTCCCGTGACGCTGCTGGGAGGAGGTGGGACCGCACTGGAGGAGGCTGGGAATAGACCCACGGCAGCCAAATTCAGGCCGGGGATGAGATGAGACTGCAGCTGGGGAAGGATGGTAAGGAGGCGGTCAGCTTGCCTGGCAGAGCCTGCTGGTCCCGTGTGTGGCCCCAGGAGCGCGCTTTTACATCAGCACCTGCTTGACCCTTTCAGTTACCACATATGCACTCAGGGTGTGGAGCTGCCCTTCACGCAACATTCTCACAGGATAAAGCACAAGGAACTCCAACCACAGAAGTCGACCAGTTTAAACCTTCTCAAGTCCTTCCCTCTCTGTTTCGCCCACTCTGGTAGACACGGCGATCGACTCTTAACCCTGTATATAACCCTGCGGCATAACGAAAAGGCCTAGTGGGCTACGCCCCACCCCATTTGACTTCTGGGACTCATCTTTCTGGTCACAGACTCCACATCCTCGTTCCCCTTTAAAAATCACACGAAAATAGGGGCCTCCCTGGCGGCACAAGGGGTTAAGACAGCACTATGAAGCTTTCCACAGCCACTGCAACACGAGTTCCATCCCCAGCCAGGGAGCTTCCCACATGGCACAGCAGACCTCTCCTGTCTCACCCGCTGCTCCCCTCAGCAGTGTATTTCAACAGATCCACCTGTTCTGCTCCCCACTCTGTCTCTGGTGAATCTTCTCACCGCTCCCCCCCCACCTCTGGCCTACACCCCAGTTCTTGTATGCATAAATGAATCTTTTTTAAAAAATCAGATGAAAATAAAAAGGACCACAGACCTCTGAAGCCCACGTTTTTGGACCCCTACATTTACCCCAAGAATCAGACCAAAAAACTACGACTTCAATGACCCATTTCTGATGAGTTGAGGGCCAACAGCAAAAGTCAAGCCCCAAGGCCCCAGGGTACACCGGCTGGGGAGCAGAGTGGGGGATACGGGGGCTGATGACACTCACGCTCATGGCAGCCACGTCATTCTCATAGGCCTCCCGAACTTTCTTCATGATCTCCTGCTCAGCCCTGCAGCAGTTCTCGATGGCCCCCTTCACAGTGATGGTCCTCTCGGGGTTGTAGAGGGTGAGGTCCTGCAGCCTGGAGACCACACGTGCCAGCTTGTCACTGACAGTCTGGCACGGTGACCCACTGGGGGCAGGGCCCGGCTCCACCCTCTCTGCAAGCTGTTTAACCTTTGGCAAACAGCTCTGTCCCGGGCTTTACTTTATCATCAGGCAAAGAGTGAAGAGCAGGGAGACGAGAACAGCCAACTGAAACCCTTCTGTTCATGACAGACCCACAGGGGGCTTGGAGCCAGCCAAGCAAGAGGGAGGTCTGTGGCGGCCCATTTCCCGAGGACACGCCACCTCCGGGGCATTTATGGAACAAGCAGCAGCCCGCCGCTCCAAAACGAAGTGGCACACTGCACCAGGCGCAGAGGCAGGAGCCCACCCTAGGTCGGACCCCCACTCCATCCCACTCCCGCCCCCGGAGAGCCAGCCCACCACACAGAGCACATGCTCCGTCTCAGCAAGGACAGAGGCTTGTCCACTTCTCAGCCAGTAAGACCCAAAGTCCTGGCCCGGCTGCAAGCTCTCTCCTGAGATGCAGAGGCACGACGTGGAGGGCAGAGGATTAACGGGACAGCAGCCCTCCCACCCGCGTGGCGGTAGTGAAGGGAGGGCCAGTCCTTACAGAGCAGGCCAAAGGCTCCTCACTGCTCTGTTACACGCCCCTTCGACAGGGAGAGTCTGCTGCCTGCAGGCACTAAGGTGCGGCCATGAGATACTACTGGGCTGGGCCCCTGGCTCCTCACTCAGTAACAGGGAGACTGGAGAGCCCCTTACGAGGAGATGGTGATTTTCGTTTCGGTGTCCTGTTCCACCTTCTTCAAGTTGCGTCCTTCCTTGCCAATGAGACGCCCCACAAAGTTATTGTGGGCCAGGATCTTCAGGGGGACCTCGTCAGCCCTTAAGGAGACAGGGAAAGAAGTGAGGGACTGGGTTCCTCAGTGGTGGGCCATGCCAGAGGTGGGGTTTCCAGGACAGACCACAGGACAGGTGTGCGTGCCTGCTTTGAGAATGGGAAGTGGGGGTGGGCGCCAAGGGGCTCGAAAAACGAGAGCGATGGATCTACTTACTGCCTTCACTATGTATTCCTTACCTATATACTTTAAGGTAGAATTCTATGCAGCTAGAAAAAGAATGAGGTAGATCAGTATGTATTAATGAGTGAAAGTAAATAAAAATCACGTTCACTGTGATCTTGTACTAAAATGTACATGAACGCGCACAGACACCTGTGAGTGCACAGAATTTCTAGAAGGGTATGCAAGGCATTGGTTACGGGGCATAAGGATGGTTTCGATTCAGTTTATGTGCTTTTGTACGCCAATGTCTCCTAGAGTGTTACTAAAAAGCATGTGTTGGAGGGGGGTAGATAAGTCCCCCAAAACAGCCGACGCCTTACGTTTTAGTGTCCTTTGCCTCCTTATGCATAATCTCCAGGATCATCTTGCAGGCGGAAGAGCAGCCCTCGGGGGTGGAGTGGACACTGATGGCCTTCTCAGCCGCACCAGCGTTCTCCTTTCTGTGCACATCTATCCTAAGAAGCCCAGGACAAGGACAGGGGGTTATTCTTCCAGAGCAAGACCTGGCCTTTGGGCTTCCCCACCTCTCCCCAATCAAATGCACAGAGCCTGGTCTCCTTAGAACAAGGCTCAGCGCAGAGTTGGCAAAGGCAGACAAAGGGCTGGGAAACAGGACCAGCTTCCTTTCTCAGCCGGCAGTGGTTGAGAATGGTGGTGTCTCACGGGAATACGAAGTTGCGGATCAACCGCTCGGTAGCTACCTTTCCCCTCAAATTCTGCATTTCCCCCTTGAAGGGAGAATATAAAGGGAAGACGCAATGTCCCCAAATTAATAACAACATGACTGTTCTTTCCCACAGGGAACACCGGCCAGCCACCGAGACTGGAGAAGCGTGGCTATGCTGGAATCGGGGCCAGGCTGGCCAGTCTTGAGCGACCACCAAGCAGTGCTGAAATCAGAGCCCTGAGCAGTGGCTGATTCACTGAGAAGTCTCACTTGGCGAGACTTTCTGTGAGAAATCCTAGGCCCCTTCTTACTGCCAAGGCCCAGCTGCTGCCACCACAGTGCAGCCAGGCCCATTCTACTCCCGACCTGCCCACCTCCACAACAGGAGGCTGCCCTGGAAGCAACGATCCTGAGAGGAAAGGGAAAGGGACGTGTCCCCAGCAGCATGTCCCCTAAGGGAAGTGTCAACGCCCCTCCGTGTGCTTCCAGAATCACCACCTCCCAGTACTAGCCACCGCCTCGGGGCCCCTGCCTCATCCCCCAGCAGCCAGACTCACTTGGACTGGGTCTGTTTTGTGATGTTGCGGATGGTGGCACCCTCCTTGCCAATGATGGCACCCACGTACTGTGTGGGCACAAGGAGCCGAAGGGGAATGTCCACTTGCTGCTGCTTGGCTGGGGCCCCGGCTGCCACGGGTGAGCCCTGGCGGGGCTGACCCCGAGACCCGAAGCCGCCTCGGCGCCCATTCTCAGGCCCCTGTGCGATCTGCTCGTCCGGAATGTAGGAGACCTTCAGGGCGTGGTTCTCCAGCTGGTGGCCGTTCAGCTTCATGATGGCTCTGGGGACAGAAGGAGATGCTGCTGGTCACTCCAATCCATCCCCATCACCTCCAACGCCCTTCGCAGGGGACATGCACCACTGGGCTGCAGTGAGAAAGGACAGGGACCGCTGCCCACCACTCACTCCCACCAGCTCAGAGAGCTGCCCCAGCAGCCGGGCAAGAGCGTCACTGTGTTTGATCAAGCCCCTCCAGAACACCGCTACAAGGGACTTAGAAACTAAAAGCACCTTTATTTCCAAGACATCAAGGTTAAGATATCAGAAGGAAATGAGAATGTAACGATGTAAGTGATCTGTGGGGGTTGGAGGTGATTTGGGGACCAGCCAATCGGCTCCAGCCAAACAACTTGCCTTATGGGATTCATGTGAGAATCACGTGGAAGCAGGAGCTAAGAGTTGTAGTTTTTACAACTATTGAGTCTGGCATCTTCCTCAAATTAAGGAAAACTGTGTTAAAAGAAAACTAGAGGCAGCACGGTCTGCTTATCCCCTGGTAGCAGGATTTAAGTGCCCCTGTGGCGTGGAGCGCAGTGTGTGAGTGAGATGGAGGGGAGAGCAGGGCCACCCGCTCCCGAGGCTGACTCAGGTCAGAAATACTCATCGGGAAATGACAGCCAAGTTGTGGGGTGAGCAAGCTTGGACAAGATCTTTATAGCCAGGCTGAAAAAGGGTAAGTGTGACCACAAAGGGCAGTAGGAACCTCCAGACAATTCTGAGCTCCGGAGACATCTACAAGAAAACTAAGTGGTAGAACTGTGTATAATGCACCTCTAGATTGGACAGGACAGTGGCAGCACATGGAAGAAACAGGAAAATCATGGAAAGAAACTGGCAAAAGTCTATTAACAGGGTCAGACATGGACATAAGAAGCAAATGCACAAAATGTATAGTTGGTTGACACCAATAGGTTAGAAGTGTAACTGCTCGACCAAAGGACTACCAGCTAGGAGTGTTGGATGTGATGGACTGAAAAGACCCCACACGAGCAGAACCTGGGCTCAAGACGGTCAGTGCAATAAAATGTCTGCCCCCACCACTTCCTAACACTGATAAGCTTTTGAAAAGTCTTGTGGCTCAGCCTCACCGGCACTAGATGGCGCCATAAACACAGCAAAGCGGCCGGCAAGTCCTTGGGCACTAGAACTCTATCAGAAACTCAACTTTTCTCCTGCTCAGGATTTCTTCCCACCTTCCCTCAGGAGTTCAGTGTATTTGAGTATTTGTATTTGAGGAGCTTCTGAGACCCCCTTAACCAAAGGGCAAGAGTCTGAGGCCGGCTAGACAGTAGCAGAATCCAGGGGAAACTCACAGGTGTGGAAGCAGGGACCCCAGTTCCCAAGGCCCCAAACACACCCTCCCAGCCCACTTCCCTCTCCACTCACTGCCTGGTCTGTTCCCGGTTGGAATAAGTAACATTCACCACCGCCGTCTCACTTTCGGTGTTCACTGGGGGAGCAAAAGAGAAGCCACGGTTAGAGTGGTAAGCTTATGCAACGTTATAAGGTCAAGAAGGGAATACAAGGCAAAACATTTCCCTTTAAACCCCTTTCACCAAAATTCCTTTAAAATCCAAATTAACCTCCTTGCATTTTCCTTCTATGTCTTCCTTTGATTCCTTTACCCAGCCCCCGCCCCCAAGAGCTGGGTATACAGAAGGTGCAGTCAACTTATCAGCAATTATGCAGCAGGGCTAACATACACACCCCACTGGGAGACAAATTTACTCTTGGAAAGTTAAACTAGTTAAAAATCACACTGAGTGAGGTTAGCAATTTATAGAAAGCAAACATCCTATGAGATGATCTATAAGAATATGGCTGAAGAGATGTGGGGATACCCAAACTCATTTTTTAAGCGTATCTTCGATACACTAACCAAGTGGTTAGGAAGCGTACTGTTATCTAGCTAAATGCGTCACAGCTATGGGGTCTTGGGGGTCAGGGGCTGGGGAATTGAGCATCCAGGTTTCGAAGGGAGAGGATTTCCTGACTGCGCATCACAGGTCCATGACACCAACTCTGGAGCCCAAGGAGGACCCCAGCTCTAATTATGAACGAACTTTTGATTTCCACTTGATGCCCAGTTTTTCCTACAGGGCGGAGTCTGGGTTGGACATTAAAATTCCCAACCAGGCACATACTTCTCATTTTAAATTAATAAAATTAGCCATCTGTCTTATGCATCACTCTTGAGTGACTGAGGGACCGTGGGCCTGCTCAACCCGCGGGTGAGAGATACAAAAATCAAGTCCGTTCCTACAACGTGGAGAAGGCCCCTGGCCCGAGAGCTCACTGCAAATCACTCTGTGCCCTCCTGGCCTCCTGCAGCATTTTCTTCCTGTTCAGTAGCAAGAGATTCTGAAAGAATAACCTTCCAGTGAAATGGAAATAGAGCAGTGATGAAATCAGCAGCCCCACTACCTTCACGGAGCTTACATTCTAGTAAGGGGAGACAAAACTGAGCATAAAAAAAAAAAAAAAACAAGCAAGTGCTACAGAATATTAGAAGGCACTTTCCTGAGAAAGTGACATTTGGGAAGACCAAGATTTTCTCTGTTGTCCCACAAAATGGTTCTGTCTGCTCCAGGTAGCAGACAGCCCCTGCAGACACCGTGCAGCAGCGCCCCAGGGAGCCAGGGACAGATTTAAAGCAGTGCTGACTCCTGCGGGGCCTCCCAGCAAAGCCCCACAAGCCACAGCTTAATCTTGCTATTTGTCCAAGAGTGACTGAGTCACTTGTAAAATGTGAGCGGTCAGTCCTGGGCAATGGTTATCAGCGCGTCCAGTTGTGTCCTGGCATCTATGATAAAAGGCTAGCTACGGGGTTCGAGCTGGAGAGAACCTGTTCAATTGATTCAGCGCTTTACCTTTGGGCAGGCAAATATTTAGATCACTTGTAGCTTACCTCTTTCCACAAAGAATTGGGGGGGGGGGTGAATATTTAAATCTTAACTGATTATCTAAGGTTTCTTGAAGGTTTACAAACTCAAAAAGTATCTCGTCCACCTAACAACCAAGTTTTACCAGTATCCAACCAAAATCACTCCCTATTTTAATCTTATTTCCTCTGAAAATCTATAATCTAAAGCAATGGAAAATTTTCAAAAATCATAGCAGACTTCTTCTGATCCAGAATTTCTCTTTCATTATTACTTTTAAGGGCCCACTCATGAAATATTTGGCCTGCCCCTCAATCTGTAGTAGCCAAGTAGTAATCCATTTGTTTTTAAAATTGACCAGAAACATGTAGCGGACCATTAGCACTTCCAATGTGCTTATTAATTACTCTCGTCCAGAATGAAGAGTCAGACCAAATGAATTTCCATTCCTGACCAATCTCCAAAATTTCCAGATCTCTCTTTCTACCTTGGTTGGTGCCTCAGAGCCTGGGGACCCCACATTGGGAATGGGTGAACTTTGTTCAAGTCTCTTGTTGAAGAGGAGAAAGCTGGTTCCTGGCAGCAAAGACAAACTAGGTCCCACGTCTAGGTCCCCATTCCAGTGTACCTCCCCATTGTACCACATTCTCTCTCCTTTTGATACACCAGGGAGATTTGCCAAGGAAAGATGAAGCTGACCCCTGACCCCTCCACCTTCTCCCAGTCTTACCTTGCTCGCAGTTCTCTACTGTACCATACTGAGCAAGCAGGCTGTCCAGTACCTAGGGGAGCACGGGGAACGGCGAGGCTGCTGTGAGCATCCCGGGAGCCATCACAAGGCCGGCCTCGGACACCCTCCCCCCAAAGCAGTGAGGGCACTGACCGGGCACAGTCTTAGGTGTGGACTCAGTGTTAACTACTGGTTCTGTTTGCCCTTTCTGGGGTATTAATGCTGATGGCGACCTGCTGGGGTTATCTTTGCAGAAATATTTAAGCTCTGCATTTAAGGAGCCTTTTAGAAGTAGAATGAGTCAACTAAATCATCCTCTGCCACCTGCCACCACTAAGTTTGGTGCTCAGGGAATACCCTTCCCTTCTCCTTAATATCTCTCATCAGGGCCTCCCTGGTGGCACAGCGGTTGGGCGCTGTGCTGTGGAGCTGTCAGCAGCAGCTTGACTCGAAGTCGACGCCCAGCCTGGGAGATTCCCACATGGCGAGGCCGACCTCTCCTGCCTCGCCCACTGCTCCCCTCAGCAGTGTATTTCCATCGATCTGCCTGTTCTGCTCCCCACTCTGTCTCTGGTGAACCCTCTCACCGCCCCACGCCTCTGGCCTGTACCCCAGCTTGTATGCATAAATATATATATATAGATATAGAACACAAGGGCTAACACTAGTAGAGCACAGGTAAAGAATGAGATCTCAGCCCACCCACCTCCCCTCACCTAGCCCCGATCTCCAGGGTCTTCCTGGGTCAACTACCTCTACTAACTGGGGATTCCCAGACTTACTTTCCAGTCTTCACTACCCCAAGTCATTCAGAGTTTCCCCCAATCACTTACTTCCCATCGAAGCTGGGGTGGAATATTTCGAATCTGAATTTTCCGACTCCTGAAATTAGAGGAACAGGATTAGTGACAGTTGTGGACACTTTAGGGCCCTGTGTCATTGCTGTTTCTAACCCTTTTCCCAATCTCTCTCTCCTTACCTTCTGGCTCAACACCCAAGTCTAAAAGTCTGATAGTTGTGAGATAATGTAGGAGTGTCCCACTTTAGAAAACAAAATTATTATCGCAGCTGTCACAGGACTAAGAATCAGATAGCCTAAGCCCTAGGATAACCTAATTCCCTAAAAATCACATCTGTTTTGTCTCCTTACTTAGGTCTCACTAGTTCTTTGAATCAAAAATCACCTATTACCACCTACTATATTTCAAGCATTGGGATTACAAAGCTAAACAAGACATTATCGATTAATATACTGCCTACTTCTTTCTAGACTTTGCTCAAGATTGGAGTGGGAGAGGGTGCCACACAATAAATCAATGGAAGACATGCCTGGCCTCAAGGTGCCCGCCATCTGTCTGGGGAGACATGGAGACAAGCCACAGCAGGATGGCAGTGCATCAGTAAGGGCTCTGTACAGATCTGGATTTAATCCTGGGCTCCACTTACTAGCACTGATCTTACAAAGATTATTTAACTTCTTTGAAGCTCAGTTTCCAACTTTGTAAAACAGTAGTAATAACTATTCACAGGGTAGTATAACGTGATGTTAGAGAATATTATAAAGAGCTTAGCAGCAAAGGGCTTGGAGTAAGTACTTAAGAGTTTAATGATACTAAAACACAACATAAGGGAATGCTAAACTGGGGTTGATTAACACACACACACACAAACACCATGATCTCCTTCCCTCCTCCCAGTTATCTACACTTTCTCCTTCCCATCTTTCAAAAGCCTCTTAAAAACATAATCTTCCGTGGGTAAGCTTTCCAATTCAAGGCTGATTCCCAGGGGAATCGCTCACCTAAATCAATGACCTAATCCCTGGGTATAAAACCTTTTAAATGACTTGATCTGGTTGCTCAATTGTCATTTATGTCTTTGCATATCCTTGATCACAAACTCTTCAGGTAGAGACCTATTCCCACAAAATTCTAGCATCACAAAAGAAAACTGAATTAGGAAGCAAGAAAGTCCAGTTCCTTAAACTGTCTCTCACTTGGTGTTCTCAAACTAAACCATGTAAGCTCGGGCCTCAGTATTCCTAAGCAATGGGGCCCAGGTTAGCTCTTGTCAAGCTAAGGGACAGAGGTGTTGAAAGCACGTGGAAGCCAGGGAAGGGATGCTAATTCTTCAGGAAAGAAGTTTCTTCCTGAGATGAAATAACTTAGGGGAGAGGAGGGTGGGAACTAAAGAGATGTGCATCCATGGTTATCTGGTCTCCTCTCGACCTGATCTAAGGACTCAGACACAGCGGGAAGGATCAGAAGCGGGAGTTCAGTTCTGGGTCCTCTGACCCCAAATCATGCCTCCTCTTGAGGGAATTATGGTCAAGAGGGAGCCCCACAGCACCTGGCCTCCTGTGATGGATTTCCCATACAACTCATTCGGTGAACAAATAGTGGAGGAAATGCAAGAAACCCATGGAATGGAAGTCAAACTAATGGAGAGTTGAAAAAGTGATTGCAACTATGTAAGACTGGAAACACTGACCTAGCTTAATTCAAATGGAAAGGCTGGCCAAGCTAAGGCCCTCCATCAAGCCAACACTTGTGAAGGGCAGGGAGGTACAGACTGCCTGCCTGGGTGTTCAAACCAGTAAGGGCCTAAAGCAACCCAATCCTAATGCAGGAGACGCTTGGTCAGAAGAGCTTTCAAGACGGCCTTTAGTATAATCTCCAGTCAAAGGTCAAAAACACCCTCCTCCTCCTCCAAACTCCTAGTCTGAGGGAGGTTTGAGGGGCTTTCTTTTCAGGACTGGGAGGGTTGGGGAAGAGGCTATAGCAGTGGTGAAATCAAATCTCTACTAGGGATGTTAATCCATATCCTGAAAGCAATGGCAGTCTGGAATGTCTGGAATGTTCCAGGAGTGGGAGGGGGAGGAGGGCAGGGCCACCCAACCAATGAAAGAAAAGGCCTCCTGGCAGCCCTCCCCCACCCAACAGGCAGAGACTCCCCTACCCCTCTAGTGCACACACACCCAATCCTGGGAACCCTCTCCAGGCCCCTCCAGGCCTCCAAACCTCCTTTCAGCAAAGCCCCCAACCCTGACAAAAACGCAACAGAGGCCAGGAGAGTCTTTGTGTTTTAGCCCCTGGTCTGGTTTCGATTAAGTATGGTGCTACCTAATTTCTTTCAGGTCCAAAGCGCATGAGGCAATGTTGGCACGTGTACCCAGTGCTCCCTTCCTAGGACGCCTGGGTTGCTCATTCACCCCACAAGTATTTATGGAAGGCCAGTGAGGGCTGGGCTAGGGCAATGTGCTGAGGCTTGGGGGATCCAGATGGAAGCCAAGAGCAGCCTGACTGCATCTCTGTACCTTAGTTCTCTCC
>PVIJ01005173.1:29920-107304 GCA_004024925.1 Scalopus aquaticus
GGGGGGGGGGGGGGGGGTGAAAGAGAGCAGTACCACTGCCTGGAAGCCGGTACCCCTCCCCAACCTCCCCGGACCACACAGGGGTTATGGTCCAGGAATGGGGATCAGGCCCACTCCACCCCCAGGATCAGCTTTCACTAGGTTAAGTTCAACAGGGCCTTTGCCCTGCAGGTAATAGGGCACCATAAGCAGAGCCTGGAGCTCTAAACGCTAATACCCATTGTTCAGAAAAGGCAATAGGATTCCTAAGGGTTCAGGAACCACCACCCACCCAGGCTCTGTAGCAGATATACCTGTTAAGTGAAAGAATGAAGCTCACAGTGCCAGGTAATACAGACAATGGTAGCACCAGTCAAATTACTTCCCTGGGTGCCAACAACCCAGGGCTTCTGACCTCTCCACCTGCCCTAACCCTCAGGGTGGGTATCAAGCCTGTACCCCAGTCATAGAGCAACCATAGAGGACTGGGGCCCACATCTCTAGACTGCTGGGGAAAAGCAGGAGGGCATGAGGGCCACAGGACCCAAGTGACCCTTCTCCCCAAACTTGGGGAATATGACTCCAGGAGAGGCCAGAGGGAGAAAGCATTCCTGCAATCGCCTAAGGAGTTAAACAGGCAAACAAGAGATTCAGGAAGCACAGGAATGGGCACCCGGATGGGGAGACTGGGGAGACGCTGGGAGGTCTCCCTGGGCAGGAAGCTCTTGTACTTTTCACCTTTTCAGAGCAGTGTCACTGACTTAAGGCAGAATGGAAAAGAAAGCCGCCGCCATTGCAGAAGGGCCCAGCACTGACATTCAGCCCCCACTGGAAGCCTCCCAGGGCTGGGACCAGAGGACTCCACGGCAGCTTGATGGGGGGCTGGGGACACCTTTCCAGAGTCCCACGGTCACTAAGAGTCAAAGTCAGGATTTGACCCCAGGCTGGTTTGACTCCAGGATCTTTGCCTTGTCCCTAGAACTTTCTTTTTGGTGACATAAAGGAGACAAAAGACCTTTGCCAAAATATAGTCAAGTTGGGCTTGAGGACAAATTAAATATTTAGAACTCACATAACCTAGTGAACAGTGAGCCCGCTGTGTAGGCGCCACTCTCAGTAAGTCCAAATATCCCACCTCTAACGCTCTATGCTGCTAACTTCTTTTTCCACAGTTGAAAAGTGATCCCGTGGCTGCTGAACACTGACTAGACAGTTAGTTGTTCGTTCCTAAAACGTGATGATTTTGTTGAGTTCTTACATTTTAGAAATACATACTGAGAAAGCTGAGTAAAAATGACATGCCTAGGGCCTCCCTGGTGGCGCAACGGGTTAAGCACAGGGCTGTGGAACTGTCAGCGGCTGCAGCAGGGAGAGTTCGATGCCCATGCCTGGCCGGGGAGCTTCCCACATGGATCGCCCGCTGCTCCCCTCAGCAGTGTTTATTTTGGTCAATCTGCCTGTTCCGCTCCCCACTCAGTCTCTGGTAAACCCTCTTATCACTGCCCCACACCTCTGGCCTGCACCCCAGCTTGCATGCAAAAATAAAAACAAATCTTTAAAAAAAAAAAAAAGGACATGCCGAGGGTTTACTTCAAATAATTAGGGGGGGGGGGGGAGGAATAAAAGTTAAAGCCAGGTAACGTGCATGTGGATTTATGAAATTATTCTCTCCATTTTATAGTTTTTCCGTAATAAAAGTTTTTTCAAGTAATTATATTTTTAAAAATTCTATGGTAATTCTATAAATTCGACAAACAAGGTGTGAGGATGCAGATTAAGAGGTAGAAAGGAGGGGGCAAGGAGATACAGAGATGGGGAGCGAAATCACCTGAGATACTCTACCTAAAAAAAAAAACTCTACTTCACCCAGCTTTGGAGTCATCTCAGGTTCCAAATTATTGGGTCTCAACTAATGAGGTTTTCCTTTCCTACTGGTGTTTTACTGCCAAGAATCTAGGCCTTGGTAAGGGGGCAGGCAGGAAATACAGGCCTGGGTCCGATAAAGGGAGGACCCTTCTCAGAAGGGAGACTGGCCTTTAAGGGCAGAATGGACACAGGGAACAGCCACTCCAAGTTGGAAGGGAGGCTGTACATATCACCAGGAAACCCCAGGGAAGGTTTTTTCCAATCTTCCACAAACCTGTTCCTTCCTCTTTCCACCCCTATAGCCAGAGGGGAGGGTGCCTTAATCTTCAATCACACAGATGACCCCACCCCTCCAATAGGGAGTTTCTTTAAACCAGGGTGGGGCAAGGTGGGGAGGAGGCAGCAGTGGGTCTAGGAAAAGTTGTCAAGCTGGGGCCCCAATCCCCAGAGGCCCCCACTGTGAGTCAAACCTGGACTTTCAACTCCAGCAGAGAACTAGGATTAAACAAGGATCTCCAGATTAGAGGCTTCACCTCCCCCTCCCCCAGGTTACGCTTCTCTGACCAGCAGGCTCACTGTGTGGTCTTTGGCAGGTCAAGCTTTCAACGGTCTGGACCTCAGTTTTTCGCCTCTGGGAAAGAAGAATTAGGATCAGTCCAAGTTACAGTCTTGGGTCCCCAGACGGAGACCACCCTCTCTATCTAAAGGGAAACACTTTCTTATAGATTTATTTTTGCCCTAATGGACTAAATAAGTGTTAACTTTTTTTTTTTTGGAACGTGATGAAAGAAAGCTCTCCTCCAGAAGATGCAAACATTTCAAGATTTCAGGAATTAATGAAGACTCTGGAATCTGTCCACTAGCTCAGTTAAGACACCTCCCCCCTATATCTACACGTAAAACTTCACCCCATTCAGGCCCAAATCTTCACTCAAACCTGCAGGCATCTCCTCAAAGACTTGGAAAAAACTAGCCCAAGGCCATCAGAAAAAGTGAGGCTGCTTGCGGATGGGGTTGGGGTGATTACTTGATGTTGGAAAGAGTGAGCAACAAAGGTGTTTCCGACCTGCAGAGACACACTATGCCCCAATTTCTTTTTTTTTTTTTTTTTAATTTATACATACAAGCCAGGGTACAGGCCAGAGGCGTGGGGCGGCGAGAGGGCTCACCAGAGACAGAGTGGGGAGCAGAACAGGCAGATCAGAAATACACTGCTGAGGGGAGCAGCGGGTGAGGCAGGAGAGGTCTGCCGCACCATGTGGGATTCTCCCTGGGCATCGAACTCGCCGCTGCCTACAGCTCCACAGCGCACCGCTGCGCCACCGGGGAGGCCCCTATGCCCAATTTCTAATCAGCACGAAGAGGCTGGCTCTGAGACTCTTCCCCAGGTTTCTGGAGGACTGCTGCCACCAGCCACTGGTTCCAGATTTTGTCACTTGCTGCCCACTGGGCCCGTGCTGTCCACACTACAGTAGCCACTGCACACTTGAAAAGTAAGGGGCTACTAGTAATGGGAAGTGAATTTTTGAACTGTCTGCGTTTACATAATCTAAAACTTTTCATCTGTAAATTTTATAAAATCTCAGTACAGATCAAATGTTCCCAATGAAAACTGCACATCTGAATAAGACAAGCCCTACAGGGGTTAAGTCTCAGCAATATCAAGCTGTCTGTGGGCAGCCACTGCAATGTGAGTTCCATCCCCCATATTCTGCTCCCCACTGTCTCTGGTGAATCCTCTCACCCCCACCCCCACTCCCCACACCTCTGGTCTACATCCCAGTTCTTATATGCATAAATAAAAAAACAAATCTTTAAAAAAATAAAATAGGGCCTCCCTGGTGGTGCAAGCAGTTAAGTCTCAGCACTATGAAGCTATCCAGAGCCACTGCAGCATGAGTTTGATCCCCGGCCAGGGAGCTTCCCACATGGCGCAGCAGACCTCTCCTGTCTCTCCTGCTGTTCCCCTCAGCAGTGTATTTCAGTTCTGCCCCCCACTCTATCTCTGGTGAATCCTCTCACCACCCTATACCTCTGGCTTACACCCCAGTTCTTGTATACATAAATGAATCTTTTAAAAAATTTTAAAAAAATAAAATAAACCATACACCAGGTTTCTAAGACTTATTGATGTGTGTGCACTACTGCATGCAGGCACGCCCTTGCCCTCACGTACACGCACACACATAAGCACACACATTCAAGTAAAATCTCCCACTAATTGTTTATATTGGCTGCATGTTGAACTGACAATCTTTTGGGTTAATTTTTAATTAATTTCACTCATTTTTTTACATGTGGCGATTAGAAATTGTACACTTAAATGTTGCTCCCATGGTATCTGCTGGCAAGGCTGGCACAGTGCCATGAGAAGGGCAATGGAGAAATCAGGCATGCCTCTTGTCTCACAGAGCTCACAGGCCAGCAGGGGACTCCAGTTTGGCTTGGGGTGTGAGAAGCGTTCGGAAAGGTTAGCGAAAGTGGTGGAGGGCCTCCCCTTCAGCAGTGGCGAGCCTTGTTGGCTCCAACAAGACCCCATGCAGGTGACACTGAAGCAGAAGCTCCCTCACCCTCCCAGAGTCTATCTGCCCACTTTCTAGTTGTTTTCTCCTAGCTGGAAGTCCCACATGAAAGATGTCCTCAAGTGCCAACCTCCGCCTTTTCCATAGTCCTTCCTCCCCACCCTGCCTCTTCATCCCTCTAGGATAGAGAGGTGGAGAAAAAAATAATTGTCCAGGAAAGCTTCTGAAGGGGGCGGGCATGGCACGCTCCTGGCAGGGCAGTAGCTGAGAAAAGGGGCGGAGCCGGGGAGGGGAGCAGGAGCTGGCTCAGTGCCCTGGGCACCGTGCCAGGCTGATCCAGAGGCAGGGCAGTCAGACAGGCGGGCGGGCTGATGGGCAGGGGTAAGGTCCGTCAAAGAAAACACTGCCCTCCTGGGAGGTGCAGAACCAGGCAGAGCAGACATCACCACTAAGAAGAATCCTGAGTGCAAAGGGGGCTAGAAGGCAGGGGACACCACTGGAAGGATCTGTGGTCCGGCAAACAAGGTCTCCGAAAAGTGGCACACACAACACGTGCAGACTCATGTGCTAGCGCTGGGGACTGGCAGGAGGGAGGGAGTCCTCCAGGACAGATTCTCGTCTGAGCCCTGGTTGCTCTTATACTGTGTTGAATATGTTTCCTGGACTATTGGAGTCAGGAAGGAGGAAGGGCATTGCTAGGCTTCTTACATGACAAGAGAGACAGGCACACACACACTAACCGGCACCAGAAGTCCCAAATGACGGAAATTAGATTCCTATGCCAAGGGATGAAAGGGGCTGAGGCAGGAGAGGGGTAAGCCCCTAGCCAGAGAGGGTCCTAAACAGTCACCCACATTCTAAAATGGAGAAACCGAGGCTCAGAGAAAGAAAAAAGACTTGACAACTTGAGGTAGAACTAGAACTCCCCTCCTAGGCAGGTCTGTGCTCATTTCACCAAACCGCACTGCTTTCACTCTGACAAGTGTTAACACGGAAGCTTGTATAGCCCCGATGTCAGCAGCAGGAAAAATGCCCATATTCTGTATGGTTAAGTGCACGCCAACTGGCTCTCACTGCATGCGGCTCTAATTTGGGCATAGGATTTAAGTTGCAGAAGAGCTAACTGCACTGTAATACGGCTGAATGACTGTCAGAGAGATTTGTTAGCAGGCTAGAAGGGCAGTCACCCAAAATTTTCGTCTTGCAAAATTTCACCTAGATTTGGGGTAGAGAGGAAAGCAAAGGAGCGATAGGGATGGGAAGGTACTGACTACAATGTTACAGAGCAAGTAAACCTCAAGGATGAATTCCTTGCTGGTTTCACTCATCACAGAAATGAATGGCTTGACAAGAGAGCTCTCCTCTTTTTCTTGCCCATCTGGGCAGGGCCAGAGGAAACAGAAACAGGAGCTTTTGAGACAGTGGAACTGAATTTGTTTCCAGACAATTCCAAGTAGGCCCGGGCCAAGTGCCACTCCCTCACTGCACCTTGCTTTCTCTGCCTGGAATCCGGTTCTTTCACCTGAGGGGTTCTTGGAACAGAGCCTGGCCATGTGAGCTACACAGAAAAAAAGTAGGAAGAAAGTATCTGAGGACTGGGGAGTGTGAAGACAAAACCTAAAATGTGGGGACAAATGGACAAGAGATGACTTACGTGATGGTGCAGCCTTATCAGTGGAGGCAGAAATGGTGTGGGGAAGAGATTACTGGTGGGGAAGACAGTGCTCACCATCCTTCTTGGGCTCACAGTGGAAGTTCTCCTGATCTTGGGGTGGGGAGTGGGGGAGATTCGTTCTGACAAAGGGAAAGGGGGGGCTAGAAATACCATTCCTGCCCCAGCCTCATCGGAGATGGTCCATTAGCTCCCCCCGCCCCCACCCCCCAGTGGAGATGGCAGCATCCTTCCAGAAAGCTTAAGATCCAGAGGTCTAGCACTCTGGAGAGCCCAGAGGCCTGCCTGAGGACGGAGCCGCCTCTCAGTGGAAAAGGCATGCCTCAGAAATGGAGTGTCTCCTCGGGAAGGAACACCCAGCACGGTATAAAGATATTTTTTTTAAAGATTTATTTATCCATACATACAAGCTGGCGTACAGGCCAGAGGCGTGGGGCGGCGAGAGGGCTCACCAGAGACAGAGTGGGGAGCAGAACAGGCAGATCAGAAATACACTGCTGAGGGGAGCAGCGGGCGAGGCAGGAGGTCTGCCGCACCATGTGGGACTCTCCCCGGCTGGGCGGCTGGGCGTCGAACTCGCATCGCGAGCTGCCGACAGCTCCACAGCACAGCTCCACAGCGCAGCGCTTAACCGCTGGGCCACCAGGGAGGCCCGATATAAAGATTTTTTGAGGCCAAGGTCCCAGAAGCAAAATAAAAGGAAACACCCCCAAAAGAAATCAGTCTTCTACACTCCCTTGAACTGAGAGTTGGAGAAATTCTTGGAATTGTTACTCTTCCCCATGAAAGGATGAATATGTACCCCAGTATACACTGAGGAAACAATTTATTCTGACAGTGAAAAGGAGTCCTGGTTGAGTGTCCCCAAAATGAGGCTAGCAGCTTCAAGGGATTCAGCAGATCCCCCTCTAGTTGCCAGCAAAGACCTGTTGGAGGTCGAAAACTTCGAGAAGACCGAGTTTGTTTCCTCCTAGTGGTATAGTTTTTAATCAGACTGAAAGGTAGATGCAGGTAGAAAAGAGAGAAGGCAGGCCTCCCTGGTGGCGCAGCGGTTAAGCGCTGCGCTGTGGAGCTGTCGGCAGCAGCGACGCGAGTTCGACGCCCGGCCAGGGAGAATCCCACATGGCGCGGCAGACCTCTCCTGCCTCGCCCGCTGCTCCCCTCAGCAGTGTCTTTCTGATCTGCCTGTTCTGCTCCCCACTCTGTCTCTGGTGAACCCTCTCGCCACCCCACACCTCTGGCCTGTACCCCAGCTTGTATGTATAAAATAAAAAATAAATCTTTAAAAAAAAAAAAAAAAGAAAAGAGAGAAGGCAGGCACAGACTTAAAGCAAGTCTCCATTAATGCTCTCCAGGGCGAGGTCTGCAAAGTCGCGTCCTGGGTCAAGTGCGCAGAACTTACATAGGGTGGTGCTCAGCCAAGAGGGTCTGTGAGGAAACTTCAGTTATTCGGAAGAAGTGGTTTTTTTCTCAGTCCTTATGAGGGTGGTACATCTGCTGCTCAGTGTGATGAGGGTGTGGGCACCAGGGTGTCAAGGAATTGTTTCCTGTCACTTTCTGCTCAGGTGACTGAGAGGCCATCACGGCCTCCCTGCTGCCTACCCAGGCCCTGGCCTAACACAGATCAGCTCTGTCCTCACCTGGGTACCCATCTTGAGCTCTGGGGCAGAAGCAAAAGACCCTCTCTGTAGAGGTATCACACGCTCCCAGGTCCTGGTATTCTGTACGGGAGACAGCACAGCGCCTTCCCTACGGCTCAGGCACCCCTGGCCAACAGCAGGGCGCCGTGTCTCTAGCAGTCCAGACTCCAGAGACCCAGAGCAGCCAACACGACCTTTCACGGTGGAGCCCAGTGGGCAGCAGAGCAGGCAGGGCAACTGAGGAGAAAAAGAGGTGCCTGGGAAGGGCGGCAGCAGCTGAGGGTGGGGGAGGGCCTGCAGCAGCTGGGGGGAGGAGCGGAGTCCTCAAGAACCGGCAATTGAGAAGCTCTGAGCAGCTGAGCAGCCGGGTGGCGTAACGGGGCCCATGCCCCACATGGCGACCCCTTCCCCCAGCCCCTCTCACCTAACCAGGGAAAACCAAGCGCTCAACCTCCCAGCCCTGCCCCTGGGTGGGCCATGGTGGCAGAGCCAAGCAGGAGGCCAGGGAATGGCCCGGGGCTCTCCTCTTTAGCGGGACTCGGCACCCTCTAGAAGGCTCTGCGACCAGAACCCTATCGGTACCCCGACTGCTCCATCCGAGTCCCACCCAGCCCAGGGGGCCCTCGGCTACCCGCTCAGGGCCTGGAGGAGGAGGGGACCCGCGCCAGGGGCTGCCGGGTGGGGGTGGGGACCAGGACTTTGCCCTTTGTCTCCCTCTCCAGAGCCACCGGCCGAAACCCGACCCCATCAGGGAGCCAGGCAGCCAGCGAGGGGCAGGCTCCCCCTCCGGGGTCCTTTAGTAAATCCAGACCCGACCTCCCTGTGGTCAGGGCTGTGACTGAGGTGGTCCTGTGGGGGAGGGGGCTTCCCGCCTGCAAACAGGCCTGCAAGCATTTAAGTGGGAGCCGGTTGGGGGTAGGGGGCCGGGAGGGGGCTGGAAGTGGGGCCGCAGAAGCTGGAGGGGAGAAAATGGCCCGGGAGGCGGCATTCCTTAGAGACCTCGGCTGGGCTGCGGGAGGAGGCAGGACAGGGCTGGGGAGGCCTCCCACTGAGAAGGCAGGAACTGAGGCCTGGGAGTGGGATGGAGCGGGGGCAAGGAACTAAGGGGCTTTCCGGGCCTGGAGAGAAGACCCTCCTCCCAGGGCAGGTCCCCACGTCGCTCTGCGAGTCTCTACATTAAAGTTAGAATCCAAGAGTTATGCTAGGGCATTTGTCTGGGGGTGAGAACAATCTTCTTTGTCTGCCCTTCTGGGGTGTTATCAAGTAACAATCTTATTAATAACTCCTATATGCACAGCACTTTATAGAGTTTACAAAGTACTTCCTTACACTCACCTATGAACCTAGAATAACAGCATTAGGTTGATTTGAGCCTCTAAACAACCACAACCAATTGAGAAGATTTTTATTTCCATCCTGCAGTTCAAAAAACAGGCTCAGAGATTAAATGACTAGCCCAAGGTGACACTAGCCCGCAAGGGTCACGATGCTCCAAACCTGCTCCCGCTTGACAGGAATAAAGGGTAACTGGGTTCTCCCGCCTCAAAAACATGTATGTACTATGAATTATGATTCTGGTAGGCATGTAACAAAGGTCAACTCTTTGTGCCTTCCTGCCAGGAGGGGGGATGGGAAGGGAAGCAACTCAATTCTTGCCCTTCCCCCCAACCTCCCTTTTTCCCCAGGGTTGAACCCAAACAAAAGGAAAGAGGGGTGAGGGGAGAATCAGCCAAAGGCTTACAGTCCGGGTGCCTACCAGAAGTGCCAAAAGATGGAAGAGCTTAGAACACAAAAATACTATAGTTAATTTCATGGGGTGTCTAGGGATGAGGAAACAAAGCCCAGGAAAAGAAAGTGAGCCCAGATCCTACAGTTTCCACATCTGGGGAAAGGACAGGCTGAGAGTGACACCTGAAATCTCACCCAGCTCAAGTCCTTCCTCACATGCAGCTCCCTCTCCATGGGAGGTTTCCTTCCCAGAAAATTCCCTTCTCCCATCTTAGCTGACCAAACAAGGGGAGAATTTTCTGTTTTCCTTATGCACTCACAATTGCGGAATACTGTCAATGGTGAGAGGAAAACAGAATGCACAGCAGGTTTGAAACGCCTGGGAAGAAGGCTCAGAGTTGGAAGAAATTGTTGGGCATGTTTTTATTTGCTCACCTTTATGCTCCTCCTCCTGCCCCAGCCGCATCCCTCCCCCCCCCCCAAAAAAAGCTCAAAGTATGACTCAACTTCTCTGTTAGAGAATGGCCTGTTCCCTCTAAGAGAGCTCTCAGTCTTGGGGGGGTCTGGGTCTGAATCCCAGCATTACTGCTGATCCAAGGTGTGACCTTGGCCTAGTTACTTGAGTCACTCAGAGCTTCGGTTTCTTCTTTGGTAGAAGGTAATGCCTGCAGGGGGGTGGGGGGTGTTCTTAGGAGATCAGGGACCTGATGGCTCAAAGCTCAGGAAGGAGAAACTCAAAGAATGCCCTCCCACCCACCCCCCTTAGAAGGAGCTCCTGATTAGACCGTCCTCACCTTGCACAGTGCTCTGGAGCAAAGACACAATAAGCAGGCACATCTGTCCTATCTACCTCTCCCCAGTGGAATGCCTTCCTCTTTAGATGATTTCTCTTCCCACAAACATCTGTCAGTACACAATGCTCTCCTTAATTCACTCTATTTTTTTCTTCCTAGCCTCCAAACTACTGTTTAGCTCAAAGCCTCCATCCTGTTTAATTCTTGAGGTTGTGTGCCTCCCGCTTGAGCACATTATCTCTTGGCCTCCCCCAGCCCTTCCAGGATATAAAGTGAAAATGCTGCAGGCACAAGGCAGGGATCTTACCTTCTACCCCTTTAGGGCAGCTCCCTCTCAGCCCTTATGTCTCCCTTCCCCACTCCTAAAATGCCCAATAATACTAAACAAAAACACAATAAAAATTTACATTCCATAGCCAGGCAAAGACATGAAGGAAAAAGCCACGCTGTCAGTGGCTTAGATATGGGGTGGGGGTGGGAATGGGAGGTTACTGTTTAATGGGTACAGAGTTTCAGTCTTGCAAAATGAAGATGGTTGCACAACATGCACGTTATGTTCTCAGTACCACTGAACTGTACGCACTCTTGGAGATGGTCACAGTAGTATATTTCGCATGTGTTTCACCACACTGAAAATAATTTTTTCCACTGCCAAGGATAAGAGATAAAGTGGGGCCTCCCTGGTGGTGCAGGGTGGGCGCTGCACTGTGGAGCTGTCAGCAAGGACAACATGAGTTCCACACCTGTCTGGGGAGATTCCCCACATGGCACGGCAGACCTCTCCTGCCTCGCCCGCTGCTCCCCTCAGCAGTGTATTTCTGTCAATCTGCCTGTTCTGCTCCCCACTCTGTCTCTGATGAACCCTCTCGCCTGTACCCCAGCTTGTATGCATAAATAAATAACTCTTAAAAAAAAAAAAAGATAGAGCCTCCCTGGTGGCGCAGTGGTTGAGCGCTGCACTGTGGAGCTGTCAGCAGCACGCGAGGCGAGTTCGACACCCGGCCGGGGAGAATCCCACATGGTGCAGCAGACCTCTCCTGCCTCGCCCGCCCGCTGCTCCCCTCAGCAGTGTATTTCTGATTTGCCTGTTCTGCTCCCGCTCTGTCTCTGGTGAACCCTCTTACCGCCCCACGCCTCTGGCCGCCCCACGCCTCTGGCCCATACCCCAGCTTGTAAATAAATAAATCTTTAAAAAAAAAGATAAAGTGAAAAATCTACAAGCTGCTAGAGAAAAATTGTCTGATAAATTACATTTTCTCCCTCATTTTATTTCTAGTACCTGGCAAAGGACACGTCATGCCATAATAAACTCTGAATAAATAAAACGAGTGGGCGAATGCACACACACACAGGAATAAATGCACAATCAGAGGTACTAAATTTGCAGCAAGCCATTTTCTTATGAGGGCCTACCTGGGGTTAAGTCTTAGCACTATGAAGCTGTCAGCAGCCAGGGCAGCAAGAGTTCAATCCCCAGCCAGGGAGCTAACCCACATGGAGCAGCAGACCTCTCCTATCTTGCCCACTGCTCCCCCTCAGCAGTGAATTTTCAGTCGATCTGCCTGTTTTGCTCCCTACTCTGTCTCTGGTGAATCCTTTCACCCCTTTCCCCCCATACCTCCGGCCTACACCCCAGTTCTTCTATGCATAAGTAAATAAAGAAATCTTTCAAAGATATATATTTTCTTATATGGAACTTGGTTATAAACATGTATCTTTAACACTCCCCTCCCCCCAGAAATGGCTAATGACTGAATGGCAAAGAACACACACACACACACACACACACACACACACACACACACTGAAGTCGCTGACCATGGGGTGTTATATAAGGACCTGGACAGACTGCATTCCTTTTCCTAGTTAGTTTATAAGGAAACTACTCCATCAAGATCAGTGAGGGCCAACGATAGGAAAGAAAGATTATCTCACAGAGATAAGAGGATACTTTTGAAGATGATTTTATTCCACTCCTGCTGACCCCCAGTTTATTCTCCACAGATACCCCTCCACCTGGAAAAAACCTCTAGATAAAATAACTGCAGGCAACTAATTTCCCTATTCTTTACATTAAGTCAGAAGTCGCTGGATGGACACTCTATAAGAGGACTAAAGAAAGTCCTCTCCTGAACCCTGGGGCCTCCCAGCCAACATCTATTATGTCTGGTCCCTGCTGGAACACTGACTGCAGTCACCAAAAGCCATGTCTGTGTAGGATCATCTTTGCCCTTTAATTTAGGGTTCTGTCTCCAAATGCTGCCAAAGCAACTGCTCTCTATTACAGTTGGACTTCTCCTCCCAAGCCATTTAAAGACCTGGAGGAGGAAGTAGAATAAATATTTCTAACTCTGAGTAGATACCCTCAACAAGTTTACTCCACCCAACAGCCCCCACTTTAGTTCCTGTCTCCCCTCATTTTCTCCTTCTAAGAGTACCCAAATGGAAAGTTGACAAGCCCCAAGCAATCCCAAATGCCACTCCAGAAAAGAGGCAAACACACATCATTCCGCATAAACTAATTGTAAAACCTTTTATAGTAACTGATTAAAGTCACAAGCCTGTTAAATGGCTAAAACCACCTCCGGACTGGAAGCCCTTCCCCTCCTCACCCCACTAAGAAAAGGTCCACTCCTCATTTCCTGGGCTGAGATGTTACAAGGAGTGGTAGGTCTGAGCAGATGTGCATGAGCACCCTTTGAACAGGGAGGTTGAAGAGAGCAGACATGAAGGCAGGTTCTGAGCACATCTTTGGGGACTGTTTCCAGACCAGGGCACCGGGAAGAGAAAGTGAGGCCACTGGGGCTCTGCCCTCCACGAGGGCACAAGAGGGCAGTGGATGCAGTGACTTCCTTGGCATCCAGAGACCCCTGAAGGTCCACCTGGTTAGCATACCAAGAGCAACATATGAAAGCAAACCTGTCCATTTTGAAGGGGACATCATCATCTCCAGTATCAAGGCAGTTCCCCACTCATGTCACTACCCTATATAACCTCTGACAAGCAGCCCTGAAATGTGAGATCTCAGCTAGGAAGCCAGCAGAGGTAAGCTCATTCTCCTCAAGACAGTCAGCAGCAGTCTCCACCCACCATGCTTTCCCCATCTCTCCAAGCCTTTGGCTGAGAGGATGGATGAGAGATGTAGTGGTGGTTTGAACATATTAGGGGCTCTGGGCTGTCACCTTGGTGAGTTTCATGTCCCTCTCCCACAAAAGGTAGCCTTTTCCTTTCAGGATACAAACAGTTATCAAGGCAGCCTACACACAAAGCCCCCTGGTGTGGCTCACCATCACTGCCCAGATAAAACACGAGCCAAACTCACAAGTGCACTCAAACACCCTCACCTACTGCCTGAGATCCATGTCCCAACTGCCACTCAACAGCCAAAGACAGGCAGCAGGGAGGCACATATCTTAAACAAATAATTAACAACAACTGATGGGTAACAGCATCAGTTTACAGTAACAGAAACTGAGGCTAACAGAGGCTAAGGAGCTTTTCCAGTTACCCAGTGGATGCCTGACCTCAAAGTTCTCGTTGTTAAACACTGAACTTTCCTGGAGAGCCCTTTCCTCCCCTCTCTGCTGGAGGGAAGGAGTGACCCAGGACAGGTCCTGAGACTTCCCCTACAGAGCTTCCTCCCTCCTTGAGCTTCAAGAATCCTAAATCATTCATCTTCAGCTCCTGTTGCCAAGGAACTCAGACCCCATAAACAACCTTTATGCACAACAACTTTTTTAATTTCTGAATTCTCTGATTTCTCCTCTTAAAGATTCTAACTATATCCAATCAACTAAACTAAACTATCCAATCAAATTTCACTCAGACTTAACATTTTCCATTTCAAGTGGCCAAAACATCTAAATGAAGGACTAATTTTTTAACTGAAACACTGAAGTTTTCCTTAATCCACTTTTCCTATGAAAAGTTGAGAGGATTGACTAGATTCCAAGGAAAAGAGTAGAGAGACATGGAGAGAGAAAATGAAGAGGAAGCCTCCACATCTGCCTTCTAAGTTTATCTCCACAAACCTTCTCTGAAGTGTGGGCATAATTCCCACCCACCCTGCCAGGTCCTTCATGTGCCTTTAGCCACCAGGATGGCACCAAGAGTCAGATTTGTGCAGACGGGTCTTGAAAATACCTGCACAATCCAGTCTCCAAAGCCTTTTAATCACCAAGCTGGTTTTTATTTCATTCAAAAAGTAGCTCAATGATGGCTAGCACTCCCCATGTTCCCCCCCCAAGACAAGTACAGCAAACCCTGGACTCCTGCAATAGGGGGGAGTTCCAGTAGCTTGTTCTGTATGCATTTCCATTTAGGTGTTTTGCAACTGGGTTTTAAAACCATGACATCAGGACCTACTTTTCTCCTGAGAGTTTTACCCATAACCAACATATTTATTTCAAGCCTGCTGTCCCTTCATTCCTCAATGATTTCTTGTAAACCTTCTGTACTGCAAATACAAGACACAGGTCTTACAAAGCTAACTCTGCTTTTCCAAGAGTAGGATGACTCCTTCCCATCCACTAAAAAACTATCCTCCTCTAAACAAAATCTGAGCAGCTCTCCAAGTTCTACTAGAGTGAAGTCACCAAACTGGGAGCTGAACACCCCTGCGTCGTGCGTCCTTGCCACAGTGTCAGTTATCACAGGCACGCCTCTCCTGGACCACCATTTTCTAGCCAAATCAAATTTTTATCAAAAAGCAAATGGGCATGGACTTTTCTCTGGCGCATGTTTGAGAACAAATCTTTGCTTGTTTTTGTTCGTACAAGCATTTAAAAAGGTGTGGGAAGGCGAGGAAATGTGCTTGGCACAGTGGAAATGGGTGCAAATTTTATATTAACATGAATCAAACCCTGGCAGATACCCTGAGAAAGTCTTCAAAGTCTAGCCATTGGCCAACTGGAAAACCTGTTTAATCTTTTACAGCATGAATAAAACCCACTACAGAACCTCTGGTTACTCTTACTCCCCTTGGTTATTGTTTCAGTCAGCCTTTGGGACATGGGGACAGTCCTTTTTTCAAGATTACAGATGATCTGACACTGTTACTCTTAACGTTTCAATGCCCCATGGCCGAGGTGCCTCAGCCACTGGGAAAGGGCAAGGACTACCTACACCTCCATTTTCTCTCCACCTCTCTCTCATCCTGTTTTGCCCTTACCCACCCTTCCTCTCTCAGCCTCTTCACTTCAATATATCCCCACCCGCTTTTTAGCTCTTGCCTTAGAATGAATGAATGGAGAGATCTTAAGACAGCACAGAGGCTTCTGCAGAGGTCTGTGCCCCAGCAGGGGGACGCTCCACGTGGGGAAGTCGTGGCAAGATTTGGGGTCTGGGGGTTCCCAGAGCTAAGGCGAAGCTGTTTGCAGGCACGCCACAGTCTGGGGGCTTGGACTCTGGAAAAGAAAGCCCTCCTCGGAGACCCAGGCCTGCGGATGTTCTCGGGCAGGGGCTTGTTCAAAGGAAGAAGGCGGGGGCCGAGGCGGGAGCGGGCGATGGGAGGTTGCGAGGCTGGGGATGGGGGGCGGCGGGCGGGGAAGGGTTAGGGCAGCGGGGCCGGCGCGGGCTCTCCAGGAAGCGCCTCCAGCTCGGCGTGGACTTTCTCTGTTTTTTAAAAAGGGGAAGGGAAGGAAAGCAAAAATAGCCTGTCCTTCGTCGAATCTGCCGAATCTACCATCCGTCTAGGAAGCGGCGTCTGCGACCCCCTCCTCTCCGTGGGTCGCAGTGAGCCTCCAGCCCTCTCCTCTTTAAAAGCGAAGCGGGAAATCCACCCCAACCCCCATCTCTCTCTTTCTTTTTTTCCCCCCCGTCTGGAATTTCCAATCCAGGACTAACTCGTCTGATTTCTCCAGTCTCCCCAGCTGCTTTTTTCCTTCCCTTTTCTCTCCCTAAAATCTCCCATCCCCAAAATCTAAGCTGCACTTTCTGGAAGACATTAGGCACATTTTAAAAATCTTTTTAATAGGACGGGGAGCGAACAAGACTACATTTAAATTCTAACAGCTGGCAAAAATGTCTGTTCTTCAAAAGCCTTTAGTTCATATATTGATTTTAAGGCCAATATTACCACCACCCCAAAAACCAACACAGGTATAACCCAATACATATCTCTTCAACGAAAGATTCTTAAATCCCTACAACTAGCACGTGCTGCTCTCCCCCTTTTCACTCAACTAAGCCAGATCTGAACTTTTTTAAAGTCTTAACTTGTATACTCATAAGTCCATCTCAATGATTCAATGATATCTTTGTCAACTGGCTGTTACACATTAAGGCATAAAATAAACAAACTCAAAAAATTAAGTCTTAAAAATATCCAAACACATAGAATAGGTCCAAATAACATGGTAATTTTATAAGATTGAAGCCCAGAACCTTTGAATCAAGTTTCTTCCAATTACTAATGCCATGCATTTCATCTCCAAACATAATTATAAGAATGGTTTGCTCTTTTCTCACCAAAAGTGGTGCCATTAAAACTTTACATTTGGAAGAGAAAAATATCGAATGGTTTCACTTATAACCAGAATATAGGTGAACCAAACAAGAAAGAGACATCCAGCAAGGGAGGGGGAGGATAAAGGCTCAAAAAGGGGTAGAAAAGAGCACAAGGGACTATGGTGATGGTTCAAGGGTGAACTGGTGGTGGGTAACCTATGGGAAATACACAATAATGTAAAAAATATGAATAGTAAAAAAAAACTTTACATTTGGAACAGTTAACTATACTTTGAATGAATTAGTGATTCGTCCCCTCTTTACTAAAAAGTCCTCCATCTGGGAAACCACTGGAGTAAATTTTCATCTTTCTACTGCGGGTTAGAAAATAAAGGGTTGTGGAACCCACCACTCTTGCAAGGCACAAACAGCCCAGGACTTAGGAAAGTCATCTTGAAATACTAGTAACATCAAGTTAAGGATTTGTCTAGCAACAAAGAAAACTTAATTTATGAGTCTGTAAAGTTTAATTTCTAGGTGGAAATTAAAACGAAGAGAAGGAATCTTGACTTCTCATCCTCCTCCAAACAGTGCAGAAACATTTAAGAATCAACATCTTCCCTTATTTAAAGTAAAAAAACTAATCTAATATTAGTAAGAAAGCCTTTTACTCAAGTGTCATAAGCTATTTCTACTTCAGACTTACTTATTGAATACAAGTCAGTTTTGTCTTTCAATCACAACCACTGAAAGTGCCTAAAAACCCCTCCAATACTTTTTATACTTCTTGGTTCTTTAGGATAACCACTCCCTGTTTTCTGTTCTTGTTTTTTCAGTACACCTCCCAATTCATTTTCAGTTCTTTAGAACAATTTTCACTAAAAGCAAACCAATTCCTGAAAGCAAACTTTTTGCTTCTTTTGATATTTAGTGATCTAATTATTTCTTTAGAGCCTCCACGAATCACTGAAAATTAAAAATATTTTTGCTACATACAGGACATCCCTTTGCAAGGACTTTTAAAGTTGCTGGGTTTAGGCTATTAAACTACAGCTTCAACAAAGTTTGAACACTGTCCTGAGAGTTCTCCACTTACATTGGTTTTGTTGGGTATTTTTTAATACTTGGAAATTTAAGGAAAGATTATTAGACCACCTCATTTTAGTGAGCTTAAAAAAGAACCATAAGCCAGCCTAAAGAAATTAAAGTCTGTAACTTAAACACATTTCACTTAGAGAAATGCAATATATCCCTTCCCTTTTTTTAACAGCAAACCACTTTTATTCTGATGACAACAGTTTGACAGTAGGTATACTATCTTTAGGTCACATTCCTCTAGAAAAAAGGCACACAGTGGCAAATGAAACAAAAGTTTAATTCCCTTAAAAAGCAAGTCATTTCCTAAAGTAAACAAGTCTTAAGATGTACCCCTCTTACCTAACTACCTTTAAGTCTCTCAACATAAAACACATATACAAAACCTTTCTACAATTGTTTTTTAAATGCTTTTGGTTTTTTCCTTTGTCCCAACATTTGGCAATGAATATACACAAATTCTCAAAAAAAAAGTTCAAAATGTTAACAAAAATTCCAACACTTAAAGAGGGGATTTGGGAATGTTACCTCATAGTAAATGAATTAGTGTCACCAATTTAAAAAATTAAAATTAATTTGTTTTCCATTTACATAGTGTTCAGATTTCTTGGGTACTTAAAAAAGGTACAAATTATACTTCTGAAGTAGATACAAAGTTAAAACAAAATAAAATACTTCCAAAATCAGGGTTGCTCAGGTAAGTGATGTAATATTCTCTTTGGAGATTCCTCCCTCTTAAAAGCAAAAACAACACAACCCAGGAAACAGATTGTTCTGTTTTTATGAATCTTTTAGAAATCTTTAAATTCATTCATGTGAACGAAACTGAGAGCATAAAAAGAGTTCTATTTTAAAGAATGAAAACACAGGAGAGTATACATACACAATATACACACATTTGCTCACTGTGCTTAAAATATATTAGTTAATAAACCTGTCCCTGTTTTGTAGTCAAAAGACTGAAAAGTCAGTAACAAACCAACTGAAGAAGTATTTTTCAGACATAACTAAAAACACACACCACAACAGGCTGCCTCAAAGAACACAAAATGATAGAGCAAGCTAACTTCATGAAAACAAACTTTTCTTAAAATCCTAAAACTTCAAAAATTGATTCATTCTAGAAAAATGAAGTGCCTTCTCACCACCCTAAAAAAGAAAATAAGACAGAGCAAAACTGACTCAATGTTTGTGCTCCAAAATGATTTCAGGAAGGGAGAGAACACAAAAGATCTAATTTAATATGGGTGTGTAAAGGAAGATTTTGTACCCACTCTTCTCACAAACCCCACCCCTTCCCAACTCAAAAGAGCCCTCGGTAATGCATTTTGGAGGGAACAAGAAGCCTAGAAATGACTTGAAAGCAAGCAGATGGCTTTTAAAAAGTTCCATAAATACCGAGCACCATGAAAATTAAAATATAAATGTTTGGGGTTCTATTTCATCACATTTTGCATTTTCTCTTACTTTTCCCTTCCTTCCCTTTAAAATTTAAACCATCCTGAAGAGCACAAGAAAAAATTTCCCCGTATTTCAAAATTTCACTTTGGGTTATTTTTCATCAACATGTTTCAAACACTCAAGTTTTCGATTCAAGTATCAAAAATTTTCTCATTAAATCTACTGTGGTGTCATTATAAGTATGTATGATTCTGTTATTCCCATCTCTAGAAAATGTTTCAAAATAATGAGACTTTTCTTCCTTCCAATTTTATTGCTGCTTGACTCCTAACTCTAATTGCCTTTCCAATAACAGAGTATTTCAAACCCTTGAGGTTAAATCACAATCTCTATAAACATAGTTACAAGTCATATTGATCATCTATAGATACAATAGTTCCAAGTTACTGAACTATCTCAAGGTAAACCCCTTAACAGATTTTTATCTCCCTTGAAACTTTCCAGATCTTTACTCCCCAAAATTGCACAGCCACCTACCCGAATCACCCCCCCCACCCCCAAAAAAGCCAAGAATATTCTGAAATGCATGTACCAAGTTACCAGATGAAATGAAGGAAGAGGTAAGTGATAAGATCAAAGATTTACTGGGGTTGAACAGGAGAGAAAACTCTGCACTGTCAACATGTTTAAAATTGCATTTGAAAAATCAGACAGACTGCCCTTACTCTTCCCAGAGTTCAATTAAAGATTTGAAATACAACATGAATTTGGAGATAACATGATGGAAGTACCAGAAAGGTACTGCAACACGAAGGAAGGAACACACACACACACACATACACACACACACCCATTCATCCAAAGAGTTGTAGACCCTCCAAAGAGCCCCAGCTCACAGCCTGAACACAAAGCTCTCACCCCAGATGGTCCCCTTGTAACAATGGACCGAAGGAGTGGGGGCTTGGGGGCTCGGAAAGGATCGTACAGCCAAAGCATATTCTTTGGAAAATCCATTTGTGGGGAATGGGAGATGTGAGGGCCTGGGGTAGGGGTGAAAAAAAAATAATGTCCTTGCCTGTTGCAGGAATATAAATAAAGCACAAGTGTGTGAGGATTCTTTGGGAGTTAAGAACTCATTCCATTTCCTCTAGGGAGTTTAGGAGGACAACCCCCCCACAAGTCCATGTAAGAATTGTGAGGGATGGATGAGGGGAAAAAAGAAAAGGAAGACTGCTAGAAAGTTGCAGAAATGTCCACGAGTTTGAACTCTTCAAAGGTATTCAGCTGCCCTGCAAAAATGGCCCCACACACCTTGAACAAACTCCACAAGGTTTCTCCCCTATTGATTTTTTCCCTTTTACTTCTCCAAGTCACATCTCTTAGCACACCCCAGCACTAGCTTATTTTTTTACAAGCTGTAAACCACCCATTACAAGATCTTAGCCAATCTTCCCTCCCTGCCCCCAACATCCGGAGTTGGGGGTGGGAAGGCCAGCAAAGGGTTTCTTCCACTGGAGACTCTATGGACCCCTAAGACTGGCCCTCAGCGCCCCCTTGCCCCCCAAAGAACTCTCCTACCTTTGTTTTTTAGGGACCGAGTGTTCAATCTCTAGGCGTTTTCCTTGCAATTCCACTTTCCCTAAAAATTAAAAAAATATATATATGAGAGATTGAAGAGGATGGGGGGAAAGGAAAAAAATATCAGGGTAATTCAGGAGTTACTGGGGTTTGAGATCTTCCTTTTAGGAATCCAGGCAACGGGGTCCAAAGTCGGTAGGGGAAATGGTCGTTACTGGAAAGGTGGAAATCTATAAATTTATTATTGTACCTTAATTTTTTTGTTCTCTCACGGAGGCAATTTGAATTGTGGATCGCTCTGGAAGCCTGATTTGGGAGAGGTACGGGGGCGTTTGTGTGAGCCGGCTACCTACAGGCTCCCAGATCTCTGGAGAAGGGGCAGAGAGAAAAAAGCTCTCCCCCCCCCCCGCCCATGTCTCCAAAAGTGTGTACCAGGGGTAAGTGGGGAGGGTGCAGAATGAAACTTTATTTTTCCGTCGAGCCAGGAAGAGGGACCTGGGGGCGGCGGAGTGGTCACCTGTCGGGGCCGGCAGGGAGGAGAGGACCTGGGGGAGCGGCTGGGGGCCCCACAGGGAGGGTCCCTCGCGGTCGCGGCGCGCTCCTTTCGGCCCAGCCTGAGCGTCTCGGGAAGCAGCATGGCGACCCGGCGCCGCCGCCGCCGCGCCACCCGGCTCACGCCCCACTTTCAAATCAAAATGGCTCAAGACCCAGGCCCTGGGCGGGAGGCGGGACCCCCTATCCTCCCCGAAGGCCGCAGCACCCACGGAAACCCAGGAAATTGGAAACGCAGCTGGGTCGCCCTATGGGGCCTGGAAAGGCCTAGGGCGGAGGAAGGGGAGCTGGGGGTGTCCCAGCTGCCCTGGAAGGGAGGGGGGCGTCCAGTCGCGGATAGGGAGGGGTTGGCGTGGGAATAACGTCCAGACGGAGGCCCCACAGTAGAGACCCCCCCTTACTGCCCATAGGGGCTCCCGCCCCGTCGGAGAGGGGGGGAGAAGGGGGTGCCCTTACTAAAGCTCCCAGCTTATCTAGAGCTAGAAGGGGTGAGGGAATCTCGAGTATTTCCGTACGGGGTCCGGAGGCGTCGAGGGAAGGTGGGTCCTGAGGCTAAGCCCCCCAAGACTGGGGGAGAGGAGTTGGCGGGCAAGCAAGGAGACGCAGGTCTCCATCGTTCGCGGATTTCGTTGTGTTTTGTTCCGGGAGATGGGTGCACTCTTACCGGAGAAAGTTTCGATGGCCTTCATCGCCCAGTGCTCGTCGGGGCAGTCCACGAAGGCATAGCCGGACTTGACCAAGAACTGGCCGCTGTATGAGATCTTGTGCTCCGCGAACACTTTCTCCAGATCCGCGGGGGTCACGCTCTCGTTGAGGTTACCGATGTAAAGCTTGTTCATGGTGGCGGTTCGGGGCAGGACGCCGTCCCTGGCAAGGCCGAGCGAGCGGGTGCGGGTGGCGAGCCTCCTAGGCCGAGAGGCAGGAGGCCGTCGGCAGGAGCCGCAAACTTTCTTTGTACCCCACCCCTGAAGTTGTCCGGAGACCGGGGCGCGAAGGGCGGCCGGCGAGCGCGCAGAGGTCGCGGGAGAGTTCGGGAGGCCGGGAGAAGTGGCCGCGGCGCGCTGGGAGGCTGAGGACGCGGCGCAGCTCCTTCCCTACAGTCCGAAACCCCTCCAAGCGGGTTGGTGTGTCACGTTTCTCCGCGGCCGCCCTGGCGCCGCCTCTAAATAAAATCGACTTAAAAAAAAAAAAATGGAGCGGAAAAAAAAAAAAAGGACGAAGCCACGTGGTGAAAGCCCCCACCCACCCTGCAGGGGAAGACCCCTGACGCCTCCGGTCCCGTCTGCCTTCCAGCCTAATCCAGGCCCACCAATCTCCCACCGTGGGGGAAGGGGGGGCACTCAACTCACCCTCCGGGTAAACTGACCTCGCTGGAGTGCTATCCCGAAGCCCTACCTGCCCCCCTTCCCCTTGGCAAGAATCTGGCCCCTGGGAAGGCTCCCCGCCCCCACCCACCCTCTTACCCCCGCCCTAGCTGGGGGAGGGTGGTCAGGACCAGAATCTCCCATCTCTTTAAGGGTAAAATGTACGGTTATTTTTTAATCGCGTGGTGAAGGGGAGATTTGCCCACCCCACCCCGGTTCACTGCTAGCGACTGACAGGCGGGGGACCGCCAAGATAGACAAAGAGAAGCCGAGGACTCTGGGGTCTTCAGGAGGTGGTCGCGCAAGCCAGTGATTTAAAAAGAAAGGCGCGCCTTTTCCCTAGGTTTTTAAAGGGGCGACGGCGGTGGGGAGGGTCCCCAACCTTGCCGGCCCAACCGCGTAAGACTCCCTCGCTCCTGAAATCCAGGACCCAGTGGCCCTGCGAGCCGCGGGACTGGGAAACGGGGAACACTGGGGGTCGCGGTTGGGAACGAGAGATCCGCAGGAAATCATGTTTCGGGATTCCCAGGGGAGAAAGGGTGGCTCACACCCGGGGTCCGGCTGTTACGAGAAAATGTCTCGGGGTCCGGGGGGAACGCGCGGCTCCGGCCCAAGATGACCCCAGGAGAAGGGAGGGGAGGAGTGAAGGAAGAGGAGGGGTAGCGTGAGCAGACCCGGGCGAACCAAGAGGGGAGGTCTCAGGGAGGGAGTGGCCGGGTGGAGATCCCTTCTCCCTCCCCAAGGCGTGGGCAGACAGGTGGAGTCCCCTCCGCCCGCTCCACCCAGGGCGTAGACAGCAGCTTTCCCAGTGCGGGGTTCGGACCCCAGAACTTTGTTGGGGTGCAGGATTAGGATCCCGGCGGGAAGGCGCGCAAGGGGCCGAGGGCGGGGGACCGGGAGCGAGGCCCCGCCCACGTCCCCAGGTCAGACCCGCGGGGGGAGGGGGTAATTTCCGCTCGGCGCTCAGGGAAGCGAGGGGCGGGAGCTGAGAGGAGGGGGCGGCGCCCCTCCCCCGTCCGTTCCAGGGGAGGGGGAAGCGGATCCGCCCTGGTCCCTTCCCTCGCCTTTGACCAACTCGTTCCGGATCCCCCGGCCCCGGGAACCCAAGGGACGGACCAGACTGGGCTAGGGGCGACACGTGGGCGGTCGCACCCCGTCTCGGCGGTGGGGGAGGGGGCAGTTCGCCGCGCGTTTCGGAGTCCCGGATACGCGGCGGAGAGCGGGACGCGCGGACCCCGTGCAACCGGGATCTCCGCGGAGCGGCGGGCGAGGCCAACGAGTTTCTCGCGGCGGGGCCTGGGACCGCGCCAGGGGGTGGCGGAGAGCGTGGCCCGGTGACCCAGGGACCCTCTTGCCCAGCGAACCGGGGAAAGAGTGGGGTGGACCCCCAGTAATGCCAGTCTACCTGAACTGGGCGGAAGCTCAGTTTTGCTCCAGGTTCTTCGGGAGAGAAATAATTCTGTTGGGGGGGCACGTGTGCTGCGAGGGCAGGTGAGGAAGGGGGTCACTCTCCCTTGCCCGGTCCCCGACCCCATTGTCTCAGTCGCCTGCGGCCCGGACAGACTCCGCAACACGTGTTGGCTACACCGATATGAATGCCTTGGATTTTTTTTTTCCTTAGTATTATTTTTTGTTTGCAGAGTCAGCTAGCTGACTGCGACTTAGGCGCACCGCTCTTGTGCCAGCCTATTTTATACCGCTCCCAAAGTCGGGCGTTAAAAGGCTACAAACAGCACCTTTGTCCCCCTCCCCATTTTCCCCGCGCGCTGAAAAGAAATGGGGCTTGAGGGCGGGGGAGGGCTTCCAACTCGCTTTCTTCATCTCCACCACCTTCAAAACCCACCCTCCAGATCGCGTTTTGTTCTAAGCAGCCACGTGTTTGTCGGATTTTTGTTGTTGTGAATTTTGTCCTTTCCGTGGGGCGACAAATTTAAATAGTATAAACTATTAGTTTCTGGGTAGGGAAAGAATGTTTTCTATCCAAGGAGGAAGACATCTGTATCCCACCCCCACGGCTCCTCCAACCCTCCCCGGATTCTGACTCTTAATCTTTAATTAGCTCTTGACCATAAACATAATTTTGAAACAAACCAAAGAGTTGGAAAGGAGCCTGCCACATAGTAGGCCTTCAGTAAGCATGTTTGTAATGAGCAACAAGCTAACAAACTGCAGAGCAAAGAGAATTCAGAGGAAAACTGAGAGTCTGGGGTGGGGGCGGGGGATATCTTGGCCAGAATGTGTGGGTCTGTTGCCCGGGGACTTCTCTGGGTGATCTGTACGGACTTTGCTGAAAGAGCTAAAACAAGGTCTCAGAAAGGCTGTTGTGTGCCTTGGCCCTTGCTAAGCAGGAGTCCCAATCGCCTTAAATCTTTGCTGTCATATGGGGTCCAAGGAAGAGAATAATAGGGCATTCCACTTCCCAGAAACTTTAAATTCTGTTCACATTTCATTTAAATCTTTAGGAATTAATGGAAGCATCTCTCAGGTTTTTTCCCTTGGGGAACATGTCCACTACACTATCTCTTTATTCCTGAAACAAAAGCAAGTTACACACCACCAAAAAAATCTCCATCCAGACCTCTAAATGCCTGTAAAATGCACCCATCTTTTCCCTACCCTAGATTCAAAGGAAACAAAATATTTTTAATAATAATTTAATTCAGTTCATTTTTAAGTTGAATTTTTCCATTTAAAAATATAATAGATATAAATGTTACCTGAAATGAATCAGAGCGTTGTTTTGGGCTTTGGTGGTGGTGATGGTTTTAATGTTTTACAATGATAGAGGAAAAAATACAAATCTATTAAAGTAAAAATTTACCAACTATTGGTAAGTTGTAACTGATAAGTTCTTTTTAAAAATCAGCTATTTCAGTGAATTCTTCCCCCTCACCCCCAGGGCTTCTGTGCATAGTTAGAGACTGCAAGAACACAAGAGAGGAGACAGCTGGGGTGAGATGCAGACTTTTGTGGCCCCCAAATCAGTTTGCCTCAGTGACCTGGCTATTTTAGGCTGGGGCTGGGGGCACTGAATGATGTGGCTGGTGCTTCATCTCTCCGCTCTGAGCCAGCCCAGCACTAAAATTAACCTGAGAAGCTTTAAGTCTTGTCAAGACCCACATTCATAGGTTAGGGAGAGGAATGGGCAGTTGGGGGATACCAGAATTTAGCATCTTCCTTTTCCTCATTGTTGTTGTTTTAATATTAAAGACAGCTAATAAACATTGTATTTGTTTTTTTTTTCTACACAGCCTCTTTGGGAAATACAAATCTTCAGTGCAGAGTTATATTTAGTTTGTGAGAATAAAAATAAAGCTGAAGGATAAATTGTTTGCTTACCTAAATAATGGTTACTTTTATTGTTATACTTGTTCTCCTCTTCCTCATTTTTCCTGGTGAAGTGTTTGGTCTACTTACAGAATTCAGTTCTCTGAATTCAGAAACACTGAAAGTTTACTCCATTTTAAAGAATTTTGATCCATATTCCTCTTAACTAAAACAAAATTTTAAAAAATTGGAGACGAAGTAAAAAAATCAATTTCATCATTGTCACACAAAATTAATTTTATTTTTAAGAGTTTCATTCTATTTGTGTCCATTTCTAATGGTTGTATATTTTGTTATCTTATTTTTATATCTGTTTTTCACTTGTATTATTTTCCCAAGCTGCCTCAAAGTTTTCATAGCCATCATTTTTTTGCAAAAGTGTTAACATTTAATCCAGTAACTATAAATGAATGATTAGTTGTTTTCTTAGATATGTAAGTTACATTAAAAAAAATATTTTTTTTTAGTTTTGTAAGTAGTGGTGAGTAAATATTCTGGGACATGTAATTGTTTTCCCTTTTAAATTAGCACATTTGGATAGATCCCCAGCATATATATTCCATTTTAAATCTAATATTTATCAGTGAATTGCTAGTTTAAAAGTTGAACATGTTTTACAGGAGAGAACACAAAAATTGGAAATTAAGAGGAAAATACATTTAAATGAGATTTTTCTATTTATTTTCTAATGAATCATCATAAATTTTAAAATAAAAGTGTGGTTTCTATGAAATATAGAAAAAGAAAACTTCATATTTCCTGACACATAGGTTCTTTGACTTCAAAGTTTTTGGAGGAATTTGCTTTTATTTGCTTGGATTTTGTTTATTTGTTTGTTGTTATTAATAGGGAAATTTTGTTTCTTCCTACAACTTGAAGTTTTAGTGTAGTTCCTTAAAGTGCCCATAAACTTTGAAAAAGTGTAAATCAGTCCCAATTTAAAAGCACATGCAGCATCTTCTACTGTCAAATAAGGATAGTTATGTGTTTAAGATAACTCGTAAAGTATAAGACAACTGTAAGCAGAAAAGGAAAATTTCCTTCAAATTATCACTCAAAAATGTTTGCTGCCTAAAACCTTAACAGGAAAAGTGTTTATTCCAGAGATAGAAAAGACTCAAGAAGAAAAAAGAACTTTTAGAAAAAGCATTTGTTTTTCTATGGGTTACATAGCGTGTGACAAAACTGTTCAGTTTTTTGTTTTGACTCAGATTTGCAGACTGGAAACTTTTAGATTAGGAAAGGAATTGTTTATTTTACCCACCTTTATAAAATGGATGTTTCCAAATTCAATGTGTTAGTAAATTAAACCACAGTACTCTAGCCCCTATTAACACATGTAAAAGAAGGTCAGTGACATTCCTCACACTATACTATTCCTGTCTTTTGCATTTTTCACTCCAAAATCATTTGGTTAAAAAATAATGAACAACTTTGTTTTGTCCCTGGTTTACACAAAGTGCAAAATAGATTACTCATTCATTTGGAGGGAAATTGTATACTTCAAGAAAAGACAAGGACATAAATGTTATTTTTCAAAATAAAACAAATTGTTAAGAAGCAACAAAAAAGAGGGAATCCACACCCAAATATTATTTAAGGTGGAGAAATAGTAATACTAAGACAATTTTGTAATTGAAATCTAGATATCTTTTAAGTATTTAAATGATGGTAGTTCAAAATTAATCTGTTACAAAATCAAACTGCATGGAATTCATTTGACTTTCGTTAAAAAACTTCTGTGCTTTTTAAGACTAAAAGAATTTTTCTAGCTGGAAAGCAAATTATTTTTGTCTACTTGGTTAAAAATTTTACCCCTGATAAGATTAATTGATTTTACTCCTGTTTCTACTTAGTATTTTTTTTTTCAGGAGCTGTCTCAAATATATCTGAGTGCTTCAGAGGTGGTGCCACTACAAGTTCTTTATAAATATGTATATTTAAGTTTAAAAAAATTAATACATATACTGTTTCACTAATATGTCATCACACTAAAACCACTTCAGTCTGCCTTTGCAAAATAAACCAGTTTTACAAAGAAAAGGGACCCAGCCTAATCATGCTATTTTTTCAAAACTGGCTGTTTTACTAAACAGATAAAATTCTAAAAGTGATATCTGATTTTCATGGGTTAACAAGTTAGAAAGAGTTTGGGTCCAACCACCTCTTCCACAAACACCCTCAATTTTTAAAAAAATTCTGTTGAGGCAACTTTCCATTCTTCAACATCCTGAAAATATTTGATCAGCATTTATAGGATAAATTATTGAGTAAAATGTTATTATTTTCTTTTCATTTCTAAAATGTGTTTATGAAGTGTGTAGTAAACAAATATTAGTTATTTCTAAAATGCTTTGAAAAGAGATTCATGCTCTCTTTCCCTATCTTCCTCTTCCTCCCTGCCCCTCCCCCTCCCTCCCCTTTCTCTTTCCCCCCTCCTTTTGTTCCTCCATTTTTCTTCCTACTCCCGACACTGTCAATTCCTTTCCTCCTCCCCCTTTACCTTTACCCTCTTTTCAATTTTTCTTTTTCTTTGTTACTTCTCTTCCCCTTTTTATTATTCTCTGGCTCCTCTGCCCCTCAACCCATATCTTCCCTCTTTTAAATCAATGTACCTAATCCAAACTTTCTATCCTTTTCTTCACTCCTTCCCTTTTTCTTCTCCTTCTTCCTTTATCACTAACTTGTTATCATTCAAACTGTTCTTTCTGCCCAAAGGGAAGGATGCAGAAATGCCTGAATTCTTTTATACACCAAAATGAGAAACTTGTTACATTTTTAGGAGAACCCCAAGGTAATTCAGGGCCCCTGTGCTCCCAACATTTTTTGTCTGAATATTCACTTTGCTTCTTTGTATCCTCTTTCTGGGTCTCATGTTGCTTATAACTAATTTTTGTTAGCATTTTATGTATTAAATCCTTGAGGGCAAAGAATATCTGTCACTCAGGGAGTCCAACACTGTACTGATAGGTGTCCAAAAAAATAGATTAAGTAAGTAGCTTTCCTATCTTTTGATGGTATCTAAGAAGAAATGGTTAGTGTGATCAGATGGAACACCTTGCTCAGCCTGTAAGTGCTGCTTCTTTATTTTTTTCTTCTTTTTGTAAATATAATAGGCACAGTCATCAGATTAAATCTGGGCAAATGCAGTCATTCAAAAGGCAGGCTGGTCTACATCAAGAATAGCAACCAAAGGGGGTCTCTCTGGGCTTGACACTTCCTAGTCTTGTGCCGATGAATGTTCTGTGCCCAGTGTCCACTGATGAGCATCCTCTATCCCTTATATCTGATCAAACAGCCTCATATTCCTCTCAACTCAGGACTTCAAGTAGCCATCAGTTAGTTGGCATATCCCTTTGCCATCTCCCTTGATAGCCACACAGCCAGGGTGACTCGTCTCCAGCTGCAAGCCCACATGCACCCCTGCCAGGAGCGCTAAGGGTCTCCCTTCTGGGAACAAGCCTCCACCATCCATGTAAAGATCTGTTTCTCTGTGTGTCCCCGAGGACAACCTTCCAGCCCAGTAGTTCCCAGGATGCCTGGGACAGCCTTTTGTCCGTCGCAGATGTTGCTTGCATGTCCCAGCTAGCAAACACAGTTATGGCATTATATTGTAACATCAAGGAGAACAAACCAATTTTTATAGCAGGCTAAATTAAAAATTAAGCAGGTCATGAAAATAGCAAAGGATTTGTTTTGTTTTTAATTTATAATACTTGTTACAGCAAGAATATAGTGAAAGGAAATATATCAGATGACTGTGTGGGAGAACAATTTTAAGACAACAAAAACCTTTAAAAATTCATGCTGTTCGATATAGAAAGTGCACTTTTGAGTAACTTTTCTACCAAAAATCCAGTATTTTTTATTTGGTCTTAAAAAGGGAAGGAAATTCTGATACAATATATAAAAACCTTGAAAGTTTATGTTGAAACCTTGAAAATATTATGTTAAGTAGACTATACCAGGTACAAGAAGACAGCAATTATATGATTCACATACATGAGTTACCTAAAACAGTTGAGTTCATAAAGACAGAAAGTAGAATGGTGGGTACCAGGGATGTGGGAAGCTTGGGGAGTTTGTGTGAAGTTTCCACTTGGGATGATGAGGAAGTTCTTGAAATGGATAGTGAAATGATTGCTTTGCTATTATATTAAGTATATTGTGAATGTACTTAATGGCACTGAATTTTACACTTGCAAGGGATAAAATTATAAATTTCATATTCTGTATATTTCACCATGATTTTTAAGAAGCAAAAACAAATGAGATTTTTCAAAATCTAAACAAAAACCTTAACCCTTAAAGAAAGAATATTATTTGTCACTGTCAAGAAGAAACAATTTAAGTGCTTAAAAATAGGGAAATATTCAAGTAAGTTTTAACATAACCACTAGGTAAAATATGTAGTCATTAAAATTAAGGATTTAGAAACACTTGGAGGAAGTTTTTGAAAAATGGACATCTCAAAATTGAGTATTTGGACTCAGATAGCCCTGATGCTTAGGAACATCTTTTTAAAAAAAAAGATGTGGAAAAAGTAGAAGTTGCCCTGCAGAAAATCTTACACACGGACACCTGGAGACATATACAGGAATGTTCATGCCAGCATCATTTATAATATCAAAACCCAGAAACCCTACAAACGTCTATTGGCAGAAGAAAGGGTGAGGAAAGCCTGACATAGTCGTGCAGGGGACTGCTAGTGAGCAATGACAGTACAGCCCCGGGGTAGAGCAGTGGGTACCAACAGGGGTTAGTCTCAAAATGCTCATCAAAGAAACTC
Organism: Scalopus aquaticus; assembly: GCA_004024925.1. Classification (NCBI taxonomy): domain Eukaryota; kingdom Metazoa; phylum Chordata; class Mammalia; order Eulipotyphla; family Talpidae; genus Scalopus; species Scalopus aquaticus. The sequence continues at coordinate 60,675 of PVIJ01005173.1, forward strand.
AGCAAGAGCCTCTCTGGTAGCACAGGGATTAAGTCTCAGCACTATGAAGCTATCACCATCCACTGCCGCAAGAGTTCAATCCCCAGCCAGGGAGCTGACCCACATGGCACAGCAGACCTCTCCTGTCTCACCCACTGCTCCCCTCAGCAGTGGATTTCAGTAGACCCACCTGTTCTGCTCCCCACTCTGTCTCTGGTAATCTTCTCACCCCCCTACAACTTCACCCCAGTTCTTGTATGCATAAATAAATATGAATAAATTTTTTAAAAAGAAAGAAAGAAACTCAGAGACTGAGGACTATCCACTTTGTGGTTCTGGTTCTATAAGTTCAAAAATATGAAAAATTAAACAATATTATTTAGGGGTGGGCCTCCCTGGTGGCGCAGCGGTTAAGCGCTGCGCTGTGGAGCTGTCAGCAGCGGTGACGCGAGTTCGATGCCCGGCCAGGGAGAATCCCACATGGCTTGGCAGACCTCTCCTGCCTTGCCTGCTGCTCCCCTCAGCAGTGTATTTCTGATCTGCCTGTTCTGCTACCCACTCTGTCTCTGGTGAACCCTCTCGCCGCCCCACGCCTCTGGCCTGTACCCCAGCTTGCATGTATAAATAAATAAAAAATATATATATATTGTTTAGGGGTGCATCCAGAAGAGGCAAAACTTTATTTATTTTTTTAAAGATTCATTTATCCATGCATACAACCTGGGGTACAGGCCAGAGGTGTGGGGCGGTGAGAGGATTCACCAGAGACAGAGCGGGGAGCAGCACAGGCAGAACAACGGAAATACACTGCTGAGGGAAGCAGCCGGAGAGGCAGGAGAGGTCCACTGCGCCACGTGGGATTCTCCCCAGTTGGGCATCGAACTCCTGTCGCAGCTGCTGCCGACAGCTCCACAGCGCAGCTCCCAACCGCTGCACCACCAGGGAGGCCCAAGGCAAAACTTTAGAGAGAAGAAAAAGAGTGATAAATAAAATTCCAGGATGTGGCTCATCCTGGGAAATAGTACAGGATGATCGTGGAGAGATTCGGGGAGCCCTTTAAAGATCCTGGGGATCTGAATGATGGTTACACAGTGTAGTATTTTTAAAACTATACGTATAAATTTTAGACTCTTTGTTAACTATCAATATTTCGTAACCAAATTTAATCGAAATGATTAAAATTAACTAACTTTGGTTTTTGAGAAGTTAGCAGCTCTCTATTTCTCTCCCTCTTGATTATTTTTTCTAGGCGATCATATTTTAATAACAAAATTTTTATTAAAGTCTAATGAATATTTAAATAAATCATCCTTTTATAAGTCAAGTAGGGGGTAGTTTTGGATCATCCGCTATTCTCCTTCCATTAGCAGCCAGGGTTGAGGGTTAACTGCAGCTCACCCTGATCAATCACGGATGTGGCTTGACTTTAGCTAAAGGTCTGATTAATTATATATGTATTCATAATAAACTGAGATGGTATGTGCTGAAAAAGAGGACCAGCATAGTAAACAACAGGAAGCAAGTACTCAGATTCACACCTGCCCTGTCTGTCCCGGCTCTTGCAGAAACGTGGTTCCGTTGTTCCTTTCAGCTCCCATGCTTGAGTCATTTTCGTTTTCATTTGCCTTCGCTGGAAACCTCTAAGGGTGAAGCCCATTTCTCCCCCATCAATCTGAAATTTTCTTGCTGTGGGATCATGTCTTTCAACAAACTGGAAATCACAGGGCAGGATTCGTGTTGCTTCATTTCTCTAAGTGAGTGGTTTCCATTATTTTCACCACCTAAGATCGCCTGTATTATTTCTCTATAAGCCCAATGTTTAAAAAAAATGTTGTCCATCAAAAAAATGCCATTAGAAACAGAAACTGGGAAAAAACAAAATTTAAAAAATCCACTGATGAAATAATAAAAAAAATTGTCCCTTATTGAGTGACTGAGCAGAGCTTCTATTCTACACAAGAGGTGAGAGGTTTTATTAATTCCACCAAAATTTACCCATTGAATTGAAATTTACCCATATGTCCTCTCCTGGAGCAAATGTCTGGCTTGAATTAGATGACAGAAAAGGTTGAGAATATCTTAAGGGTATCGCTGCACCCATCTTCCTTTTAAGAGCCCTGGATCTGGACACCCTAAGGTTTTAGAAACATTGTTCAGAACCAACTTTCCAGCACCTTGTCTGGGAGAACAGGTAAAAGAGACGTAGTGGGAATACTGGAAAACACAGTAAGCACCCTGAAGTAGTATCATTGTTTCTACCTTCTAGATCAACTATACTACAGGGAGGTGGCATGACCAGGAGCCTTACCCAAGTGTATCTGCAGCCCAAGTCTTTTCTCCTGCCTTTATGCCAAAAGAACATTTTATTTTATTTATTTACAAAGATTTAATTTTTGCATACAAGCTGGGGTGCAGGCCAGAGGTGTGGGGTGGTGAGAGGGTTCACCAGAGACAGAGTGGGGAGCAGAACAGGCAGATCGACTGAAATACACTGCTGAGGGGAGCAGCGGGAGAGGCAGGAGAGGTTTGCTGAGCCATGTGGGAATTTCCCTGGCGGGGCATCTAACTCATGCCGCCACAGCCCCAGGCAGCTCCACAGCACTGCGCTTAACCAGTTGCGCCACCAGGGAGGCCCCCTTTTGTTTTTTTTTAAAGATTTATTTATTTATGCATACAAGTGGGGTATAAGCCAGAGGTGTGTGAGGGTATGTGAGAAGATTCACCAGAGGCAGAGTGGGGAAAAGAACAGGCAGATCGACTGAAATATGCTGCAGAGGGGAGCAGAAGGTGAGGAGAAGAGGCCTGCTGCACCATGTGGGTCAGCTCCCTGGCCAGGTTTCGCACTTTATGCTGCAGTGGCTCTGGATAGCTTCATAGTGCTGAGACTTAACCCGTTGCACCATCAGGGATACCCCAGCCGAAAGAACATTTTAAAATCCCAAAGTAACACACATATATAAAAATATTTCTTTCTGGGCCTCTCTGGTGGCACAGCAGTTAAGCGCTGCCCTGTGGAGTTGTCGGCATTGGCGACGAGAGTTCGTCACCGGGCAGGGGAGAATCCCACGTGGTGCGGCAGACCTCTCCTGCCTCGCCCACTGCTCTCCTCAGCAGTGTATTTCTGATCTGCCTGTTCTGCTCCCCACTCTGTCTCTGGTGAACCCTCTCACTGCCCCATGCCTCTGGCCTGTATCCCAGCTTGTATGATTAAATAAATACATCTTTTTTTTTAAAGATTTATTTTTTATTTATACATACAAGCTGGGGTACAGGCCAGAGGTGTGGGGCGGCGAAAGGGCTCACCAGAGACAGAGTGGGGAGCAGAACAGGCAGATCAGAAATACACTGCTGAGGGGAGCAGCGGGCGAGGCAGGAGAGGTCTGCCACACCATGTGGGATTCTCCCCAGCTGGGCGTCGAACTCGCATCACCACATCACCACATCACCGCTGTGGACAGCTCCACAGCGCAGCACTTAACTGCTGCGCCACCAGGGAGGCCCAGATTTGAGCAGACACTTCACCAAAGAAGATATATATCTGACAAATAAGACCATGAAAAGATATTCAGTATCATTAATCGCCTGAAAAATGTAAATTTAAATCACAATGAAACATCACTATGTTTATTAGAATGGCCAAAATTTAAAAGATTAATCACGTCCAGTTTGGGAAGACTGTGGAGGAACTGGAACTCTCCTACAGTTCCTGGGCATGCAAAACATTGCAACCACTTCCAAAAACAGTCTGGCAGTTTCCTTAAAAGTTAAATATGTGTCAGGGGTCTCCCTGGTGGCGCAAAGGGCTAAGTCTCAGCACTATGGAGCTATCCAAAGCCACCGCAGCAGGAGTTCTATTCCCAGCCAGGGAGTTTCCCACATGGCACAGCAGACCTCTCCTGTCTTGCCAGTGCTCCCCTCAGCGGTGTATTTCAGTTAATCTGCCTGTTCTGCTCCCCACTGTGTCTGTGGTGAATCCTCCCACATACCCCCACATACCTCTGGCCTACACACCACTTGCGTGCATAAATAAATAAAATGAATCTTTAAAGAAAAAAGTTAAATATGCGTAAATGCTGGGTATTCCCCACCCCACCCCCTAAAAAAGCATTTGTCCAAGCAGAGACTCGTCACAAATGTTTAAAGCAACTTTATTTGTAGTAGCCCAGAAACTAGAAGCACCTAAATGTCCATCAGCGAGTGACTGGATAAACAAACTGTAACATATAATATATCCACATTATGGCAGAATATCGTTCAGCAATACAAAAATAAATTTAAAAAAGAACTATTGAACATGCTACAACATAGTTGAAACTCAAAATAAGTATGCCAAATGGAGGGAGTCAGATAAAAAGAGTACTCAACTGTATGGTTTCATTTATATAGAATTCTAGAAAATACAAATGAGCCAGAGTGGGGAGCAGAACAGGCAGACAGAAAGCAATACCGTAGATGGGAGGGGAGTGAATGACAGCAGAGAACTCAGAAAACTTTGGGGAACTGAAGATACACTCACTGCCTTAATCATAGTGGTGGCTTCATGGGAGAAGACATGCCAAAACATCAAATTGGGGCCTTCCTGGTGGCGCACGGGTTAAGTCTCAGCCTATGAAGCTATACTCAGCCACTGCAGCACAAGTTCAGTCCCCAGCCAGGGAGATTCCCACATGGCACAGCAGACCTCTCCTGCCTTGCCCTCTGCTCCCCTCAGCAGTGTACTTCAGTCAATCTGCCTGTTCGGCTCCCTGCTCTGTCTCTGGTGAATCCTCTCTGGATTCACTATACACCTCTTGCCTCCACCCCAGTTCTTGCATAAATAAATCTTTTAAAAAAAACAAAACAAAATATCAAATTGAACCAAAATAGGAAAGGCTGTAAAATATCACCTGTTGGACATTTCATTTTGGATTCATGCTTTTGGGAAGGTTTAAATTCTGTAATATTAATAGTTGAGAGTAACTATTATAATTTTTTTTAACTTAAGAGGATCCACAACTGAGCAGCAACTAGATTAAACCATGCTATCTTATTTTAAAATACCAAGTTGTAGATTTTAAAATTAAATGTATTAAGTTAATAATGGGTCAGTTACACCTCAATAATGGTGTTTTCCAATACTCCACTGCTACCTCTTCTTCCTCTCTCCACCACTGTGGTTTATGTGATTAACTGCCCCTCACCATGTCTTCTTACAAGACCTTCAGGATCAAGCAGTCCTTGACCAAAAAAACAAAAGCAGAACTGCTCTGTTCTCCAGTGACGAAACTGGAAATGAAATAAAGTACAACTCCAAGAGAAGACACCAAAGACAAAGCAGGCTGGGTCAAAAGGAATTAATATAATCTTTTGATTCTTTTATATTTTTCAAGATTTTTTTCAAGATTTATTTATTTATGCATACAAGCTGGGGTGTAGGCCAGAGGTGAGTGGGGTGAGAGGATTCACCAGAGACAGTGGGGAGCAGAACAAGCAGGCCAGCTGAAATACACTGCTGAGGGGAGCAGTGGGCGAGGCAGGAGAGGTCTGCTGTGCCATGTGGGAATCTCCCTGCTGGGCATCAAACTCAGCCCACAGCCGACAGCTCCACAGCACCACAAGGGAGGCCCTAGACTATCATATTTTAATAACAAAAATGTTTTAAAGTTTGGTGAATATTTAAGTAAATCATCTTTTAAAAGTCAAGCGGAATAGTTTTGGATCATCCACTATTCTTCCTTTAGCAGCCAGGGTTAAGGGGACAGACACACACAAACACACACACACACACACACACACACACACACGCACACGCACACACATCTGCTGTGTCAACATTGCTAACATCTTACCACATTACTTGGAAAACATAACCACGTCGCAAACACTTGCACATGTTTTATTGGGAAAACGATTCTTCTTCTCTTTGTATCTCTGCTTCTGCACAAATAGGGTTGGTTCAGTAATAAAAATGTGAGAACTTTTGTTTGAAAAATAGAATCCCTGCACTGTAGAGGGAGTGGGGAGTTAGAAAATGACCCTTTTCCATCATCACAGTAAAGATGGGTTCAAGCAAGAATTACCAACAGTAGCTGAATAAATCTGAGAGTACAGGAAATCTGACGCAGAAGGGGGCATTTGCATTGTCGTAGAGTATCTCCCTGTATTAATTCTAAAGAGAAAAATAGTTAACTACACAGTGAGAGATCTTAACTGAATGATCAAAATTAACAACAGTCATGGAACATCTTGTTCCTCTAGGAAAAGGACACACTGATTTTTCTAGTACCCTGACAAGGATGTATGACTTGAATCTGACCTGCAACAGATACCAGGGAAACTGAGAAACATACACATATACAGAAAATGGGCTGTGCTATTTAAAAAATCAGTAATATGAGATAGAAAGAAAGATTGGGAACCGATTAAAGGAAAATAAAAAGACTTGACAATTAAATGCTATAATGATTCTGGACTGGATCTAATAATGGAGGGGGAAATAACTAAAAGGACATGATAGGGACAATTGAAGGAAATGGAATGTGCTTTATATCAATGTTAAGTGTATTGAATTTGAGAACTATCCTTATTATGGCCATATAAGTAAGTTTCCTTGTTCTTAGGTAATAGATCTGGAAATAGCAAGTGGCAAAGGAGCATGATGTATGGAAACTGCTCTCAAATGTTTGGAAGATACATAGTAAAATGACTCAACAAATGTGATGAAATGTTAAAATTTAGGAGTATAGTAGAATTTGATGTATTATTTTTGCAAATTCCCAATAAATTTAAAATTCTTTCAAAATGAAAATTTTAAAAAATATCCAGACATTGGAGTCTCTGGAAACGGCACTGAAGCACTGGGATTTTAAAAAGATTTCCAGCAGCTCCTTTCTACTTGCTCAATAGGACACTGCCTGTTTCATGAATTGTTTAATAAATCTTTTTTCAAATTTTAAATAATCCTTTAAATAATAAATAGCTTTCCAGGTAGGGTTGCCAGATTTGGCAAATATCAGTATGCTCAATCAAATTTGAATTTTGGATAAACAATTTTTCTAGTATAAATATGTCCCATGCAGTATTTGCTGCCTAACAGGCAGTGCCCTCTGGGGATGCAACTCATTCTGACATCTGAGCTGTGCTTGACTTTGGGCTATAAAGAAGTCCCTTGTTTTATCTGTCTCCAGGATCCAAACGCATTTCTGTCCCCAGTCTTGCGGAGAAGGGGGCAGAGATCAGTATAAGTAGATAGTAAATGGCCAGAGTTTATGAGAATCAGAAGAAATGTGTAACAAATCAAGCGTCTTCAATAATGAAGGGCACAATGACAAAGAAGGGCAGCAATTTCTAGGGCTGATTATGTCGATGGCAGCCAACCTCTCAGGTGGCACCCATGGATCAGATTCCTGAGTCTCCGCTTTGGCGGTGGGTGTGGTGTGGAAACATACATCTGAAGAGGTGTGCACCTATACCCCTAAATCATATACAGGTGCTAGATCCCTCTGGCAAGTATCTATCAGGATCCAAACAATGTTACCTCAATTAAAAACAATTTAAAATAAGTAAATAAACCGGTGTTAGCTGTTTTATTTATTTATTTTTTTAAAGATTTTATTTTATTTATACATACAAGCTGGGGTACAGGCCAGAGGCGTGGGGCGGCGAGAGGGTTCACCAGAGACAGAGTGGGGAGCAGAACACGCAGATCAGAAATACACTGCTGAGGGGAGCAGCGGGCGAGGCAGGAGAGGTCTGCCGCACCATGTGGGATTCTCCCTGGCCGGGCGTCGAACTTGCGTCGCGGTTGCCGACAGCTCAGCGCTTAACCGCTGCGCCACCAGGGAGGCCCCGGTGTTAGCTGTTTTAAACTAAGATTTGGAGTAATTTGTTAAAAGGTAACTGATACCTCAAAATACAAAGTAGCATGATGTCTCTTCTAACTATAGTGTTTCCCAAATCAATTTGGGGTCGGAACTATTCCAGTCCCTGTTTTACAGAAAGGTAAACTGAAGCACAGAAAGAGCCAGTTGCTCTTCCACCCTGCTGTTAAAGCTTAGGCAGGTCTGTTTCCAAAGTCCTCACCCCTAACAGAATTCCACAGCCTTCCACGTGCTAGCTGCTGGGCAGAATCAACCTGGCTTTATAATTTCAACTTACTTAATTCTTACCATAGGGTGAGGCAGACATCAGTTCAGAGAATATCACCAGCCAAAACTCACAGGATGCCTTCACGTTAACAAGTCACCAACTTCACCCTGGAGGTAGACTGGGCAGGTTTCCCTGTCTTGCCCCCAATTTAGAGATGGGGCAGGTCAAGGTTCAGAGTGGATAAGAGATAGACAGGTAGAAGCTGGGACTTGAGTCCTTCCCCCCACCTCTGTCTTTCCCCTCCCTCCCTCATCTAATTAATGAAGGTTATGTTGGGGGGTGGTGTTCACTGGGGACTCCAGAAGCTGCTCCAGTCTCTACATCCCCATGCGGAGAAAAGGGAGGGAAACAGCCTTTCCTTCTCAGCCCCTCTTCCTTTCCCACCTGGGAGCCAGCACTCAAGAATGCTGGGTCTGGGAGGTTCAGGCCTTTTATCCTAAATACATTACCAATTCTTTCCCTTCCCTGGGAGGAAGAACCCTGTGGCCACCCCTCCCCAGTTTTAAATCTCCAGGGCAGTTCCTCTCAGGGATTAGTCTACAACTGCAAAAGACTGAGCTATTTTCTTGACAAACAAAAGCAGACAAATGGCCTTTGAAAATGCCAAAAAGGGTTGAGTTTAGAATTGAGAGGGGACTTCCAAATTGATCCCTTGTAACAGAGGGTCAAGAGAGGCTGGAGGTAGTATATTTTTTCCTGAAGATCCTTCTGGAAAGTATCTATCTGGACCAGAGTGGTACTGAGGGCTGATGTGGGCAAAAATGGTGGGGACCATGACTAAGTTTGTGCCACAACTGGGGAGGGAAACTGGAGGTACTCCTTCGGACAGGCAGGGTAGACCAGAGGACTCAGCATGGCTTGTCAACCTTCATGTCCCCTCTTGTCTCCTCTGAGGGAGGGGGATTAATCTGCCACCTGGTGTAAGAGAGCTCAGAGAGAGAAAACTGCTCTCTGAGTCAGCTGTGGGCTTGAAGACCAAGTGAACTTCAAAAGCAGCAGCAGGGGCAGGGAGGCTGTAGCCAGCCCCCTGCCTCACACTGGCCTGGCTGGGATCTGGGCCTGGAATGTCTGCAGTGGCCTTGAAGACCTGGGGGGTGATGAGTCACCACCATGAGCTGGGAGAGCCAGCAAACCCCAAGATTTTTTTAAATTTTATTTTATTTTATTTTTTTTTAAAGAATTTTTATTTATGTATACAAGCTGGGGTACAGGCCAGAGGCACGGGGCAGCGAGAGGGTTCACCAGAGACAGAGCGGGGAGCAGAACAGGCAGATCAGAAATACACTGCTGAGGGGAGCAGCGGGCCAGGCAGGAGAGGTCTGCCGCACCTGCCGACAGCTCCACAGCACAGCACTCAACCACTGCGCCACCAGGGAGGCCGAAACCCCAAGATTTTAAGGCTGTTTCAGCTCTCACCCTGGAATCTGGATTCAGAACCCAAGAGGAGCTGGGGAGCAAGAGCCTGTGTTCTCTGGGACAGTGCTGCCCATCACCCTCTCCCTGCACTGACTTCCATGGGGCCCCAGACGTCCCCAGCCCCAGTGCTCCACCTGTCTGGGCCATCAGCCTTTGCATTTGGGGATATCCTGCCTCCCTATCCCCTGTGTCCTCTCTCACCCCTTAGCCGGAATCCTGGAAATTCTCTGCAGTGAATGAGATCTCCACCACCCTCTGAGCTTCCCCTCTCTGCATAACCCTGGACCCTGCGCCCCAGACTTCTCACTATGGTGTGGATGGACTGGCCCAGTTGCCAGTTGGATTTATTAAGCGATTTTGGTCAAATCCAGCAGGCCCTTCTGATCCCCAGAAACTTCCCATGGCCAGTTTTGCCTTTCTTTGGTTTCTTAGTATGCCCTGCAGGGGAAAGGCCTATATGCTCCCCTGGGAGTTTGACATCTTGTCTGATATCTGTCCCCACATAGCTCCCTCCCCCAGGGCCCAGGTCACATTCTCTCTAGTCTGCTCACTGTCAGGCATATGAGTCAAAGATCAAAGGGAAATGGGGAGTGGGGCTTCAGAGAGATCTCTCCCAGAGATGGGGTGGTGGGAATGTTTAAAGCATAACTTGGCCTTCAGTGGAACCCACCCCTAAAGAAATTCACAGAGCCCAGGCAGGGACTCTGGGCTGCCAACCCATCGCAAAACCTTCCTTGACTCTGATGTGGCAATAGACTTAGGGGTCCCAGGAAATACTGTCCACCCTCTCTGGATACCCTCCGCCTCCAGACAAGCTGCCCAGGTTTTAACAGACTCCTGAGCCCATTAACTGTGCTGCTCAACAGGAAGCGATCACAAGCAGCCTTCACATGCCCTTCAGAGGTCAAATCTGGATGGCTATCTAATCTTGGCCCACTGATAGCTGGGAGATGGAATTAGGAGAGCTTGCCCAGAGAGGTGTTTTTCTCGATGGTGAGAAATGGGTGGTAGGTGGGCGAGGTTTCTAGGAAGCAGAGGTGAGTGGCCCTCCTCATATCCATCCCACATAAGCACTCAATTTCATGCTGGAGCTGCTCCTGGCCGGGGAGCTCACCTGGAAAGGAAAGTGGCCTTTATGAGGCAGAAGCAGATGCTGCTTCTGGTTCAAAGTACTCCTGGCCAGTGGAGATGGGAGAGCCTGGGAAAGAGGTCTTGGGGTCTGCCAAAAATGCAGTCTGTGCCCTGCCCCTTTAGACCGAGAGCCTGTGGACAGTCAGAGGCTAAGGACTTGGAGAAAGACAAAGGAAGCTCCTCCAGGAGTCTCCAGCCTGAGGGGGGAGACAGGACACTTGACCTTAGGAAGCTTCTATACCATGGGGAAGACAGAGTCCTGGATCACACCCCAGATCTCAGAAAGCCCTGCTCTGATCAGGGAGATAAAGCCCCTGCCCTGGAGAGCAGTCTGCTTGTCTGCTCAGGGGTCCCCATTCTGGTGACAGAGACAGGACCACATGCTCTCATATAGGAGCTAGGGCTTTTTTTTTTTTTTTAAAAAAAAAAGATTTATTTAGTTATGCATGCAAGAGGTGAGGTATAGGCCAGAGGTGGGGGGGAGAGGGGGGGAGTCGGTGGTGGTGGTGGTATTGAGAGGATTCACAGAGTGGGGAGCAGAACAGGCAGATCTACTGAAGTACACTGCTGAGGGGAGCAGCGGGCGAGGCAGGAGAGGTCTGCTGCGCCACATGCTTCAACTCCCTGGCTGGGGATCAAACTCGAGCTGCAGTGGTTGGCAGTAGCTTCATAGCGCTGTGTCCCTGTACCACTAGGGAGGCCCCTGGAACTAGGGCTTTTGAAGAGAGACCTTCAGTTGTCATAATTTTGTTTTGTATTTAGAAGGGCAAGTTTACTAGGAAAAAGGGAGAAGGGACAAGAAAGTGACATAGGGCCTCCCTGGTGGTACAAGGGGTCAAGTGTCAGCACTATGAAGCTATCCAAGCCACTGCAGCAGGGAGGACAATTCAGGACAGGGAGCTTCCCACATGGCGCAGCAGACCTCTCCTGCCTCACCCGCTGCTCCCCTCAGCAGTGTATTTCAGTCAATCTGTCTGTTCTGCTCCCTACTCTGTCTCTGGTGAATCCTCTCACCGCCCCCCACACCTCTGGCCTACACCCCAGCTCTTGTACGCATAAATAAATAAATCTTAAAAAAAAAAAAAGAAAAAAGAAAAAGAAAGTGACAGACGCAGGTGGGCAGAGAGCCACATTTGGAAGGGACAAGTTTGTCAAAAGAGACGCCTGCGTGGACACCGGCGGGACGAGAGCTGCCTGGTCTCATAAATCATTATGGACAGCATTGGAGCCCTCACCCTCTCTCTGAGTTCCCAAAGGGCAAATGCACACCATTCCCCACTCCTGTCACTAAGCAGGGAGGCAGCCTGAGTGTAAGTTCTCAGTTTCTACAGCTACCACCAGGGGTCCCCCATTTTCATGTTCCCTTGACCCTCCACCCTCTCACTCTCCAGTCCTTTCCTGGGCCTTTTGGGAGCGCCCCACCAGGATCACAGTGGGGACACTGTCAAAACTGTGGCCTGTTTCCAGGGCCAGGGTTCAAGCGACTCTCACCCACTCTCCTACCTAGAAATGACCTTCTGTCTGTGGGTGCCCCTGCCCCATTGGTACCATGCTGCCCCAAGTCTGCCCTCACCAAAGACATCCTTTTTGAGGGCACCTCTATAGGAGTGGGGGATAGAAGAATACTGAGCCCTGCACCCAGAAAGGAGGAGAGAGAGAGGCACGTATGGTCCCCTACCCAGGGGCAGGCCCCAGACCTCAGCTGGAGATACCCAAATGTTAATCACCAATTAGCGCAGTTCAAGTGGAAAGGGCAACTTTATTATGTGTAATGTGTGGGCTTCATTTCTTGAGATAAGATGCTTTTAGGCTAATCAGTGGCTCTGGTGTCCGGCTATAAAAAGGAGCTACAGGGGAGATCTTCTTGAAGCTCCCAAGTGCCAGAAGGTAGGAGGAGACCTAGTCTTGTTCTTCTTCAGGAAGAGCCAGGAAGGAAGTCTGGTAAGAGGGCGACAGGATGGGGCTGGATGAGCTTCTGGAGAGGAGGTGGGTCTTGGCACCCCTGAGATGCTCCGCACCCTCACAACTCCCTGTTCCTCTCTATCAGAAATAAGAAGGAGGCAGTGTGGGGGCTTTTAATACCCGTGTGACAAAGGCAGGAAGATGGACTCTTGCAGAAGGTTCATGTTTAACTTTGGTTTTCAGCTCCTGACAGCGGTTCCTTACTGCTCTTTCTCTGTGCAGGAGAGACACTGAGTAAAATGGGTCAAGGGGGCAGACTTGAGGGAGAATGCCCCTGGGCCAAGATTGTGAAGCCAGGAAGGGGAGCATGGAGGGTTCTACACATGGTTTTCAGCCAGGGCAAGAGGGCTATGACTTAGGTGACAGCCCATTTGAGGGGTGCAAAGCTGACTGGGATGAATTCTGGAGGACCCCAAGGTGAGACTCTTGCCCAAGCACATGCCTACTGTCCAGTCACTGCAGCCAGGAAGGGGGTCACAGGGGCCTCCACTGCCTTCTCCACCTGGATCTCTCCCCACTGCCCTCCGCCCAGCTCACTCCCACTGCACTTAGAAATGAAACAGAGCGAAGGCAGGTTCATCCCTTGGCCAGGCTCCACTCCCTCCGAGTCACTAACTCAGATGCCTAGCACCCCCTCCCTCCTCCAGACATTGCACCAGCCTCTTAGGAAAACCCCAAGGCCCCGGAAGTGCCCCTCACCCTTCATCTTGGCCCTTCTCCTCTCTCAGCTCAGGAAGTCACCCTTGGAAGATGATGGCCCTGAAGATCTTCTCTCTGCTGCTGGGGTCCCTGATCCTGGCCCTGGTGCTAGGGGAGAAGGAAGAGAGCAGCTCCAGGTAGGGGAGATGGGAAGGGAGGGAACTGGGGCAGGGGAGGGGAAGGCTGGGATATGGCTTAGTTGTTTCTGGGCTCAAGAGGGAGATAAGAAAAGGAGGAATCACAGGCCAAGAAGAAAGAAACTGGAGGTGTTGGGAGGGGCAGGGCTGCCAGCTGTCTGGTGCAAAGAGAGACCAGAGACAGAGAACATTTGTTATAAGCTGCTGTCGCAACAGGTTAGACACTATGGTTAGCTCTCTGAAAGGACTTCTCAGTGGGTAAGTGTCTGCAGCAGATGACAGCATTTCCCTTCCTAAGGAAAGCCATAACTGATCATCTATGCGTGCATTCGATCAAATTTTATAGAGGGCCTCCTGTGTGCCCAGCACCAGGGATATACATGAAGAGTGGTCCACAGAGGCCCCCTACCCTTATGGGCACATGGACCCAAGAGGAAAAAGGCAAAGAACCACCTAGGCCTGTTGCAAACTGGCCTATTACATGAGTCCTGAGTACATGAGGGAGAGCAGAGGGCATTAGGAGTGAGTGCAGCTGGTCTTGGGGGGCAAAGAGAGGCTTGACTGGGAAAGCTGGGGCCTTGTTGGGTATGAGCTTGCCGTCTGCCCAGGGAAATTTGGCTGTGTAGACCTGAGGCAGAGTTGTCAGAGACGTGCCAGGAGAGGCAGCCTCATGTAGAAGCTAAGAACTAGACCTAGGCCCAGTCTGCCTGGGGGTAAATCCTGGATCTGCCACCTGTGCTATGTGCTCAAGTAATCTTTCTACACCTTGGTTTCCTCATTCATGAAGAGAGGCTATAAACAGACTCTCCCTTCTAGTGGTGTTGTAAGGATTAAATCGGTTTATGTGTATCAGAGGGTTTCTAGGGGACCTGACTCACTGCGAGAGCTTTCTGGGGGCACTCACTATCTCACTATCGTTCGTAGCGAGCCAGAGGACTGAATCAGGAAGGGCCAGGGCAAGAGGAGTAAAGAAGGAGCTGTGATCCAGTCCTTTGGGACCAGGAGCTCCCGCACCTCTTTTTGCTGGGAAGTCAGAGCCAGATACTCTGAGGATGCAGGGAGTGGGCCCTTGAGCAGAGGATACAGTCCAGGGGGCAAGGACAAGAGGGTGTCCCCTTAAAAACTCAAGAAAAGATTGCTTTGCTCTCAAGCTTGGTCTACAGGCAGTAAGGCCCTCCCCTTCCCAGCTGCTATGGCACCCTGTCTTCTCTCTCCCTTCCTGCCCCTCAGATTCCACCCTAAGGTCAGCGGCCCCCAACCTCGAGGTCCTAGGTATGCTGAGGGGACTTTCATCAGTGACTACAGTATCGCCATGGACAAGATCCGCCAACAAGACTTTGTGAACTGGCTGCTGGCACAAAAGGGGAAGAAGAGCGAGTGAGTCACTGCGCATGCCCACTCCTGTTCCTTTTGCTCTGTCTTCCTGTCTTCAGACAGGTAGAGCACGTAGCTGTGTGGGTCAAGTAATGCACAGCTCCAGGAGGTGCGTCCCACAGAGGCGACAGTGGAGCCGGATGGTATGGCAGCCCTGGCCAGGACCCTAGGCCAGCTTTCCAAACCAATTCTTCTAAGGAAAGGGGTCTAGGGAAATTGTGGGGTCCACAGAGGATCCCAGGGGGCTGGGGATGAAGGTAAGGGGAGCTGACCTGCTGCCATTGACTGTTTGGTGGCCGTCCCTTTAGACTTGGGAAAAGGATAAACTATTTTAGTCTTCCTCCTCTTTGCCATTCTCTCTCCCTGCCCTGGGTCTTTGGTCAGCATGGTAGATTCTGGAGAGCTTTCCACTGGCTGCTGAGGATAAGGAGTGGTGAAATTGAGTGGAGAAATGGGTATCCTCTCTGCTTCTCCAGTTGAGGCGCCAAAAGACTCCATAGTTTCTTAGACTGGAGAACATCTGGAGTCTCCCCCAGCCCTACCCACTCCCAAATCTTTATCTTACCAGCTGGAAACACAACCTCACCCAGAGGGAGGCCCCAGCTCTGGAGCAGGCCCATCAATCTAACAGGAAGGAGGAGGCCAGGGAGCAGCAGGGGTGAGTAAGCCCCCAGGGGAAAGGGTAGTGGTGGGGGCCCCCCTGACACGCCCCCACCTTATTGTTCCCAGCACCAGACCTCCCCTCCCTCAAGCAGAGCAGAGGATCCAGATATGCGTCCTCTTCCACGCAGAGTTCCAAGAGGGGTCTTCATTGACCTCCTGAGGTCAGCCCCTTAAGGGAGAAGCCTGAGAGTAATGGGGGCAGGGTCCTGGAGGGGGTTGGGCACCAGGGCTTCTAAGTTAGATCTTCGTGTGCTATTACTGAGTCAAGGAGAGGGGCAGAGAAAGAGACCTCTGGAACTGGCTTCCCCATCTCTCCGTGCCAAGTTTCAGGAAGATTGTGGAACGGGAGGATGCTCCCAAGGCCAGTCCCCCGAAATCAGTTACCCTGTCTCTGAGGAGGTTAGGAATCTATGGCACATGTCATTCTAACCAGTGACTATTTCCAGTGTAATCTCTTGGGTTTTTGGAATGTGTTCTGGGATACTCATCGAGGTGGAGGGTGGTCTGTCTCTCCTACAAGAATTCTGCTTGGCTTTGCCCACAACCACCCCCCAGCCTCCCACCCCTGCCCCTGCCAGATATGGATGGAACTTGGAAGGCTGAGATAACAATGGAGAGGCAGGCTGCTGTGTGGCTTCTCTCCCCAGCCCCACCCCTCCCCTGGAGCCCCAGGCCCTGTATTTACTCCTTCCAGCCAGACTCAGACTCTAAGGCCTGCCTGGGCCTTTCTTTCTTCGTGGCAGCTCTGCACACAAGGACCTGAGTGATGAAGATTTGTTAACGGATTTACTGTTTCAAGAGCTGCTGGCAAGGATGGTGGATCAGGCAACCCTTTGCAGGCTCAGGTAGGGTGTCGGTAGTTTTGAGTGTTTGCATCGTGGTTGTAAGCTGGAGTTTTGGGGTCAGGTGCAAATTTAGATCTTCACCTAAGGCATGCTGGCAAATTACTTAGCCTTTCTGAACATATGTTTTTGGAGGGTAACTAAGATAATTCATGGAAAGAGCTGGGAGCAACAGGCGAGGAACAGTACGAGTTCCACAATGGCAAGTGATTATCACTTGCACTTCTTTCTCAGTTTCCTCCAGGTGAGATGCTACCCTCAGCACCCCTATCCACCTGGGCTGTGCTGCTCACCCTAGTCTCAGTTCCCCCCTGTACCTTGGGCCATGACACCTTCCCAGTGATGGAACCTCTATTGGCCCTCTCTGTAGCCACTGCTGGGCTTAATTGTTATTGAATCCATTTCACCAGGTAGCAAGTCTTTCAATCTATTATGCCCCAGAAGTGAGGACGGCTAAACACCATGGAGAGATCCACCCACCTACTCACTCAAAACACAGATACCAAGGCAAAGAAACCAAAACACATTCAGACTTCAGTGCTGGGAAGCTAGGGAGGGATTGGGAGAATAAATTTGGGGTGGCTTATTGTAAGAGGGTAAGAAGGGAGAGAGTAGTGTGGCCAGAACAGTGAAGTGAGTATGAGAAAGCTTCCACGGGAAGGTGGCCTACCGTCTGCACTTTCTTGAATTAGTTAGATTAGTTATGATTTAAAAAGTATCAGGGTGGAGCTAGGATCAGGTGAGCTATGGCTGGGTGTCGGGATAAGTTGGTTTTGCTGACTCAAGGCTAACAATGACCTCCACCATCTCCCCTCCTCTCTCCACCCTCCCCAGGTTTCAGTGATTCTGATCAAAGCCAGCTCAGGACTGGCGCGGGCCCTTCACATACTGTGCTCCTGCCACAGCCCCACTCCTGGGTACCAAGAGAAACCAAACCAATAAAGCTTAAGCTGACATAAATCTCTGTGCCCATTGTCCAAAACTTATTCACATGTCTATTGAGCATTAACAGTGTGTGTTTGTGTGTGTGCCACCCAATGAAAATGAGACACGGCTCTTACCTGCATCTGTTAATTCATCCACTTTTTCTATGAACATTTACTGGAAACTTCACACAGGCAGGAACTGTGCTAACCACTGGGTATACACCTTGAAAATCAACATACAGAAACCCTATTTAAATGAGGTTGGGAGGTTAGACAAGCCTTCCTAGTTATATTCAATCAGCAACTACGGGACCCAACATACCTTGCAACTGGAAGTGATGTTGCTTTCCCCACCACAGTGGAAGACATGCTCTTTACTCAGCAGCAGCCCTTCCAAAGACTATATAAGGGGGAGCGGGCTTTCAAGATAGGAAAGTGCATGTCAGCCTCACCAGGAGAACTGTGCTTTCCAAATTTCCTGTCTGTTATTTTTTTCTAAATAAACACATTTTTGTTGATTCATTGGTTGCTTTTTGTTTGAGATCAGCAACAGCAACACAGGAAACAATCCTTGTTCCTAGAGGATTTACATTCTAGTGATAAAGATGGACCTTAATCTTTAAACCCACAAACACATTAGTAATCACACAGTGTGCGAAGTTTTTATTTTTCTATCGAATTAATTTTGCATATGACCTTGTTTCAGGTGTGTATCAACTTGTGTCTATATTACCTTAAGTTCACCACTAAAAGTTCAATTCTGTCCTCATCATACAACTGATCCCTTGACCTAATTTCCCCATGCACCCAGTACGCTAAATTTTGTGAAGAAAGACTAGGGTGCTACTAGGGAGGGCAAAGAAGCCTTATGTAGAAGGAGTGGGGGAGTCAGGAGAGCCTCACCAAGAAAATGACTTTTATGCTGAGTGATATTTGAAGGATAAAATTGCCAAAGGACTGGTGGGCTGTGAATCATTCCAAGGAAGCATCAGCGTCAGGTCCACAATGGCAGCCAGCAGAAGTCTGATGAAGGAGCTTGAAGAAATCTGCAAATGTGGAGTGAAAAATTTCCCTAACATCCAGATGGATGAAAATAATTTATTGACTTGACCAGGGCTTACTGTGTTTGACAACCCTCTATATAAGAGGTCTTCATAGTTGAAATCAGCTTTCTAGTACTGAAGATCACATTTAAAACCAAAATCTATTACCCAAACACAGATGAAAAGGGCAGGTCTGTTTGCCAGTAATTAGTGCTGAAAATTGTAAGGCAGCATCTAAGCTCACGGAGTAATCGAGTCCCTTATAGCACCGGTGAATGATCCCCCAGCCCAAAGCCCCTCTTCAGGCCGAACCAGTGGAATACTCTAAGAACTGGAAGGAATATTTTAAGAATGTTGAAGAATTTACAGAGAAATATGGGGAAAAGTGACCTGTGGAGTAAAATCTCCCATGACTGCTTCCAGCATATGTGAGCATAGATACCCCTCAAGAGCGCATTCAGACACCCTGCTCAGCAGGACTCCGCAAAACTTAAACATGTCACCACCTGGTGTTTGCTTGTTGCAGTTACTAACTTCCTACAGTTGTCTTAATCAAAAGTGGTCTAAATCACCTGTAAAGAAAGGATTAAAATATAAGACGTTCTAGGGCCTCCCGGGTGGCGCAGCGGTTAAGCGCTGCGCTGTGGAGCTGTTGGCAGCAGCGATGCGAGTTCGACGCCCAGCCCGGGAGAATCCCACATGGTGCGGCAGACCTCTCCTGCCTCGCCCGCTGCTCCCCTCAGCAGTGTATTTCTGATCTGCCTGTTCTACTCCCCACTCTGTCTCTGGTGAAGCCTCTCGCCACCCCACACCTCTGGTCTGTACCCCAGCTTGTATGTATAAATAAATAAATCTTTAAAAAAAAATAAAATAAAATATAAGACGTTCTAAAACACACACACACACACACACACACACACACACACACACACACGGGAAGCCTCAATTAAGTATTAGTCAGTGTTATTGTTCCACAGCAAAGTGGACAATAGGGAGAGTAGCCCAGGTAAAGGCTGGTCAGACCACCTGAAAGTTTTTGGATTTTCTCCTCAGTGTAAGGGAAAATCCTGGAAGGATATTAAGCAGGAACAGATCCTAGATCTATTTGCACTTCAAAACAATCACTCCAGTGATGGTGAGGATTACACTGAGATGAACAGGATGAAAGTGGAAGTGGGAGACTGGTTAGAGGCTCCTGCAGGATTCCAGGCTTACACTAGGGTGATGGAAGTAGGGGGCAAAGGAAAGCAAATAAATTTGTCCCAAACTTAATACCTTTAACTTCCAGTGTTTCAAGCCTTCCTGAGCTCAGTTCGCTGCCTTTTCCCACGCCCTGCATTCACAGATGGTAGAGCTTTCTGTTCTCCTTAGCTGGGACTATCTTTGCCTTGAATATTATCTCTTCTAGCAAAAGTGGTCACATCAAATGTTATCTAGTCACGATTTAGCAGCCCAGAGTTAAACACACTTAGAATCAAATCCCTTACGAGGTCTGTGACCGGGCAGGTTTTCCTCTCTCTGAGCCTCAGTTTCCCACCTGGAAAAAACAAAGAAACATAAAGAAGTGAATATTAACTAAGATAATGCCTGGTACAGTGTAAGTGGTCAATAAAAGTTAACTTTTGTTATTCTTATTCACACACTTAAGCCTCAGTTTTCCTCAGTTTAAAAATACAAGGGTATTAGCTTAAAAACCAGGGAGTCGCAAACTGGAGAGTCTGGACCACTGTGCCAATAACATGAATGAGCGGAGTGGGAAGGGCGCAGGACAAAGGGAAGGATGGGGACTGTGAAAATGGAAGAGACAAGCTCCCCTAAAGCCTTCTGCTGACCAAACAAAACTCTTTTGAGAATTGAATTTGCCTGAGGGCTGCCGGTTTGCAATCTCTTCCCCTCTGACCTTCTTGATTTCCTCTCCAATAAACTGCTGGAGTTCTGACAGTGTGCACCACACAACTGAGAGCATACCTCTGCTCAGAGGGTATATTTTAGTGATGCTCTATAGAACTTTTTATGTGGAGATGTTTGGATCCTTATTTCTGGGATCTTGGATGTGAGTCTGCATGGGGTGGGGGAGGGGAACCAATGAATCAGAAAAGGTTATTTTTTTTCTTTTATACAATGTTCTCACTATAGGCTAGGCATTGTGCTCAAGACTTAATCAATTTCATTGGAAAAAAAATAACGTTGATCTTTAAGGCCTCATCAAAACCCTTTAAGATAACCCCATAAGAGATGTCAGCCACACACTACACTGCCTCCATGAGGCGGAGAATTAACAGCTGGGCTCTTAGCCACCTTGCCAAGACCCAGTGAGTCACTTAAAGTAAGTGAAAGTTTCTGTGAGGGTCAGCCTCTGAGGGTGTGCTGGAGCAGAGCACTCCTGACAGCTATTGTTAAATTGTCAGGAATTTTGTGAGCAGGTTTTATTTAAGACCATGGAGGGCTGGAAACTGGCCATGGTCAGAATATTTACCCCATGGAAATTGATAAATGCTGTAAATCAGACTTCTTCCCTCCCAACCTGGAGAGGTGGTCTTTAAACGTTTACCAGGACATTATTGGACAGCATATTTCTCTAAAATTGTAAAAAGGAACAAATGTGTTTGAAAGAGGCAGTGAGCATATCTGCTTGTGTGGCAACAAGATTTATCAAGGACCAATATGTCTACCTAAGAGAGTGAGTATGTATGTGTGCACAGGCATAGTTAAATCTTTAAATCTGAGGTCATAGTGTGTGAGGGATCAGCATACCTTACAGGGTCATCCAGGTGAGTCAGAGTGAGAAATGAGGCTGATGTGTCTAGATGGTGTCAGTGAGAGCGAAGTTTTTGTGTTAGGGCGTGGTGTTGTAGGCATATGAGGCATTGAGGTCAGTGTGTATGTTTAAGGGGCTAGTGTGTTTTCCACAGAAAGGGGTGGGTTAGGTATATTGGAGGATGGCAGTATAAAGGAGAGGGTATCAAAAAAGTAGTTTGTATAAGAAAGGACAAATCTGGGCCTCCTTGGTGGCCTAGGGGTTAAGTCCCAGGACTATCACTGATAAGGCCTGAGTTCTATCCCAGCCAAGGAGCTAACCCACATGGCGCAGCAGACCTCTTCTATCTCACCCAATGATCCCTCAGCAGTGTATTTCAGTAGCTCCACCTGTTCTGCTTCCCACTCTATCTCTGGTGAATCCTCTTACCATCCGCACCTTTGGCCTATACCCAGTTCTTCTATGCAAAAATAAATAAAATCTGAAAAAAAAATTAAAAAAAGGTGGGGGCCCTCCCTGGTGTGCAGGGGTTAAGTCTCAGCACTATGAAGTTATCACCAGCCACTGCAGCATGAGTTTGATCCCTGGGCAGGGAGCTGACCCACATGGCACAGTAGACCTCTCCTGTCTCACCTGCTGCTCCTCTCAGCAGTGTATTTTGGTATATCTGCCTGTTCTGCTCCCCACTCTGTCTCTGGTAAATCCTCTCACCCCCTGCACCTCTGACCTACACCCCAACTCTTGTATGCATAAATAAAAATAAATCTTTAAAAAATAAATAAATAAAAAAGGGACAAATCTGTGTCTAAGAATGTGAATTTGTGTCAAAGGTGGCTTATGCTATCTGGGCTAAGGATCTGAGGACATATGAAAGTGAATCTGAAGATATAGCTATGAAAGGCTGAGTGATTATTTAACCTTGGTCCTTGCATCCATTAACCTTAGATTCTGCTTCAAGTAACAGAAAAACACAAAATAATGATTGACTTAACAAACTGAACATTATTTTCTTTCTTCTAAACATCTAGAGGCTGGCAGCCAGCTGAGGACTTGTGCGACAGCTGTGCTCCACAAAACCAGGGACCCAGGTTTACCGGGCTTGGAATCCATTGTCTCTCAAGGTCTGAAGTTACACCTAAATGTCCTGCTACCCATCTTCATTCCCTCCTTTTTCTTTCTCCTTATATTTGAAACCTCTCTGGTAACATCATTCACACACATGGTTTCACCCTGCTGATGAACTGTAGGCTAGTTCAGTTCCTTCTGTAGAACTTCCTGCCATTCTATCCAAATAACACTTAGCCATGTCTTCTGTGAGTACAAGAGATCTCAATTTCAACATGCTCAAAAACACTCTTAATTACTTCCCTATCTTCATTTTGTGGTCCCCCCATTTCGCTGCCCAAGCTAGAAAACTGAGCAATTTGGCTGACTTTCCCCATCCACTCTGTCCCCACCCTAATCAATGTTACCATCCTACCTTCTTAGCACTTCCTGAATCTCTCCCATTCTCACTATTCCCACTACCCTCATCCATTTCTAGATCAGATTGTTGTAAATGACTTACTTAAGTCTAGGTTTGCTACTAGTTTTTTTTAAAAAAGGTTTATTTTTATTTATACAAACAAGAACTGGGGTGTAGGTCAGAGATAAGGGGTGGGGTGAGAGGATTCACAGAGACAGAGTGGGGAGAACAGGAAGACTGACTGAAATACACTGCTGAGGGGAGCAGCGGGGGAGACAGGAGAGGTCTGCTCAGTCATGTGGGTCAGCTCCCTGGCCAGGAATAGAACTCATGCCACAGTGGCTGTTGATAGCTTGACAGCGCTGAGACTTTAACCCCTGCGCCACCAGGGAAGCCTCTGCTACTAGTTTTTTAAAACAAAAACTTGCTATTAATATTCCCTGACTTAAGAATTCCCACTAGGCCCTCGCTGGTGTCACGCTATCACCAGCCACTGACGCATGAACTCCGCTACTGTGACCCACATGGTGCAAGAGACCTCTCCTGTTTAGCCCACTGCTCTCCTCAGTAGTGCTATTTCAGTAGATCTGCCCGTTCTGCTCCCCACTGTCTCTGGTGAATCCTCTTGCCCCCTTGCACCTCTGGCCTACAGGCTAGTTCTTGTATGCATAAATAAATAAAAACAAAAAAAAATTTTTTAAAGAATCCCCCATTAGCGCCTTATTAAACTCAGTAATGCCATCAAGATCACTTATGGAGCGTTCCAAACATACAGAAGACTATTTTCCACACTAGGTCTGATGGGTAACGATCATAATTGACTGGTAATCATGTGCCAGGCATTCACTAAATGCTTTGTTGTATATTGTCTTAATACTCACAAAATCTTCATGAATTGCTATTATTCTTTCACAAGAGATCAAAGAATTTGTCTTAAGTTACTGAGCGGAGCTATGGCGCCTAGTCATCTAACTCGAGAGTTCTGGTTTTTAACTGCAATGCCTTCCCAAGTCTGAATCTCCGTTTGTGATTCTAACAGGTAAGTTAATTAGAGCGGACTGGATTTTGCTTTATGCTCACAATGGAACCCGCGGTGTCCAAGTCTGCACGCATTAAGTGGCCAACGAGCATTGGATGACCTCTTGCTGAAGGCTGGGGTGGGAGTGGAGGGGCGGTCATGGGAAGATCAGAAGGTCCGAGGCGCCCACCGTGGGGTTTCCTAGGGCCCCTCTACCAGCAAAGGGCTGGGGGGTTGGGCCTCGAGCGGCTAGAGCCCCTCCATCCCGCGGCAGGAAGTAGGCGACGGGCTTCCGGCGCGCGGAGATGACGCACTGCGCGCGCTTCCGCGTTGGGGAGCCGCCGGCTGATCCCGGGAAGCGGTGACCCAGGGTCCCGGCTGCGGGGCGGCCCGCGGGCCCAGGGCGGGATGCACCGCCGCGGGGTGGGAGCTGGCGCCATAGCCAAGAAGAAGCTTGCCGAGGTGAGGGGAGAAGGCCCACCCACAGCTAACCCTCGCCCGTGAGGGACTGAAGCCTGGGAGCAGAGCTCTGTATCCTCAAATCGCCTGCCGTCAGAATCTGACAGTCTTCGCCTTCCTGGGGAACTGAGTTTCCCCTGCTTCCGGTGGATTGGAATGTCAGCACCCCCAGATCCACCAGCCTACCCCCCACTTCCCCAAATTTGACTACGGATGAGTCTATTCAGCTTCCTCATCCCTCTCCCTAAGAAGCTATTTAAGAGCGACCCTCCTCATTTCATACTTTCAGCTGAGTCATGAAGTATGAGGCAGCGCCCACTCTCAACTCACGCTGGTCTCTTTGTCTGACAGGCCAAGTATAAGGAGCGAGGGACTGTCTTGGCTGAGGACCAGCTGGTGCAGGTGAGTTGGTTGGAGGGCTTGAGGTAGGAAGGGAGACCCACCAAGGTTGGAAAGGATTCCATTTATCTAAACAAGACTGTTTGAACTAAACTAAAAGTAAGGTAGATGGCAAGTCCATCTGATTTCTGGGCTGCTCAGATCTTTCAGGTGACTTGTTCATAACAGTGATAGTTAACATCTCTGGGTGATTGTTTATAGCGTTCCAGGCATTTGTCCATTTTCTTTACATGCACTGTCATGTTCTTCCCTCCTTACAGTCCTATAAGGAACTTTAATCTTTCCAGATTAGACTGGAGGAGACTTAGTTGTTGAATAATTTATCCCAGGTCACATGGGTAGTAAATGCTGGAGCTGTTTGATTTCGGTCTCTGGGGGTTTACTTTAAATGCTTAAGAATAACAAGAAAATATTGCTCCTGCAGTCTCATTTTCTAACATTTCCCTTTTCTGTACATGCTTTGAGTTAACTCTGTTGTTATTGGTGAAGGCAAGGAGGAGGCAAAGGAAACTGGCCCTGGAACTGAGGAGAGCTAGTGGACGCAGGCTCTGCTCTTAAGAAGTTCCCACTCAGGGGAGTAGCAACTGGAAGTTTCTAGTATGTAGCAAATGAGGAAATGTTGGACCAGGAGATAGGCTTTGTTATTTAGGGAAAGAAAAGGAGTATACATATAGAAAGTCAGAAAATTCCTAAACCATTTGTATTTAGCTTTAAAATGTCATGTGCTTCACCACATCCTCCATTGGGAATTCTCTAATTGAGGTTACTCCCCAAGAATGTTAAAGATTAAACAACCACTACATACCTAGTTTATGCCAGGCTTCCTTTTTCTCCTATCTAGCCTTTCTCTCAGTGGCTGGAAATTTCCCACTGCATGAATGATGAATTCCCAAATTTTAAGACCAAATGGATTATTATGTGCTCTTTCAGTTTAGTAACTATGTTTTGGGTATTTTATTCCGGAAAAAATAAAAAGAAGCCCCATGTTAGATGTGCACATTGATGTTAGATGCACTCTGACTTTACCACAGGAACTTGTGAAAACAAGTGTGCATTTCAGAATTGAGGAAATTCTGCTGACAACAGAACTGTGAAGGAGAGACAGGGATAAAAAGAATGGGAACAATAAACAACATAATGTTAGGCCTGAAGTAGATTGGTTATTTCAGCCAACCTCTGGGCCTTGGCACCTGTATTTGGCATTTGATTATCACCTGGCTGGGCTCCCCCTAACCACACCCTTGTCCATCTGACAGATGTCAAAGCAGTTGGACATGTTCAAAACCAACCTCGAAGAATTTGCCAGCAAGCACAAGCAGGAGATCCGGAAGAATCCTGAGTTCCGAGTGCAGTTCCAGGATATGTGTGCCACCATTGGGGTGGATCCTTTGGCCTGTAAGGAGTTGTCTGTGGGGGCCCAGTGTTCTAGTTGTTGTTACTACTGTTGGGATATCTCCAGAAGGGCCTGCAGGGAGATCCAGAAGATGCTATTTTTAGGGAGTACCTAGCAGGATGACTGCATGCCCCTTGTGTTGTGGAGTAGGCCTATTAGCCAGGGTACTTGATTTTCTTTTGAATGATCTGCAGTGGAATCTTTTATGACTATGTTTCCCCTTTATTATTTATTTATTTTTTTAAAGATTTATTTATTTATGCATATAAGCTGGAGTACAGGCCAGAAGTGTGGGGTGGTGAGAGGGTTCACCAGAGACAGAGTGGGGAGCAGAACAGGCAGATCAACAGAAATACACTGCTGAGGGGAGCAGCGGGCGAGGCAGGAGAGGTCTGCTGCGCCATGTGGGAATCTCCCTGGCCGGGTGTCAAGCTAGCGTCACCGCTGCGGACAGCTCCACAGTGCAGTGCTTAACCACTGCGCCACCAGAGAGGCCCTGTTTCCCCTTTATTAAGAAGTAAAAATGCATCAACAAAAGAGAGAGAAGGAAAGGAGAAAGCAGAAGTCTCCTGACCCTAACCCAGAATTATAAAGGACTATTAATAGTTTAAGGTCTATCTTCCTAGATACCTTCATTGTATGCACACTTTTTTTTTTCCATATATGGGATTATGCTGTAATTACTACTCTATAACACATATTTTTCACTCAGTAACATAGTCTCCAATGGATTTTTGAGTACTAGTCATGCCTGTTCTGTCTTAGCCTTGTCTAGTCCACATGTCCCATATTTCAGTGTATGCTTTGGGAAGGGAAACTAATTTTTATAGTATCCTGAGCCAGAGTTAGTGGCCAAATAGAAATGACTTTTCAATTTCCCACCCATTCAAACTCTCTGAATCTGTCCTTTAGCAGAAATTATCAATCAAGAGTTAGATTGTGGGCCTCCCTGGTGGTGCAGCAGTTAAGCACCGTGCTGTGGAGCTGTCAGTAGCAGCGACGCCAGTTCGAACCCCGGCCTGGGAGATTCCCATGTGGCGCGGCAGATCTCTCCTGCTGCGCCGGCTGCTCCGCTCAGCAGTGTATTTCCATTGATCTGCCTGTTCTGCTCCCCACTCTGTCTCTGGTGAACCCTCTCGCCACCCCACACATCTGGCCTGTACCCCAGCTTGTATGCATAAAAAAAAAAAAAAGAGATTGTGTTAAGGATCCTGAGTAGTAAATAGAGCAGGAGTTAAGGCGAGGCAGGGAAGACTTCCCATAGGATGGATGTTGAAGTTGGCTTTGAAAGAAAAGATGTAAATTAATTAGTAACCTAGCATTTGCTTTTCTTTCAGCTGGAAAAGGATTTTGGTCTGAGATGCTAGGCGTTGGGGACTTCTATTACGAACTGGGTGTCCAGATTATTGAAGTGTGTCTGGCCCTGAAGCACCGGAATGGAGGTGAGAATGGCTATTTCATGTGGACTAGAATTTGAACTTACCTGAGAGGGAGAAAATCCTGAAAGACGTTCTTTTCATCTTATAATCTGTAGGCCAGCGTAGTCTTAAGAAGCTCTTAGGTCTTGAGAAATCTTAGTTCCTTCATGCATGGCAGGTCTCCATGGCGAAGGGTAAATGGAATTACCTGAATGATTGCTCTAGTCTCCAAAGATCTTTGAGCAGAAAGTTCTTGCTCCTCATCATTACGGAAAATAGCAGGGCGGCAGGAAATAGGCCCTGCTATATGATGTGCCTGGGCTCTGATTTTCTCAGTATCGCCTGCAGGCCTGGTCTGCCCCTCTAGAATGTGGTAACACTGATTCTCTGTGCTCCTCAAAATATGAACTTAAAAATGGTCATAAGGGGCCTCCCTGGTGGCGTAATGGGTTAAGCACGGCAGCTGCTGCTGCTGCTGCTGCTGCTGCTGCTGCTGCTGCTGCTGCTGCTGCTGCTGCTGCTGCTGTGCAAGTTCAATTCCCAGCCAGGGAGATTCCCACATGGCGCAGCAGACCTCTCCTGCCTCGCCCGCTGCTCCCCTCAGCAGTGTATTTCAGTCAATCTGCCTGTTCTGCTCCTCACTCTGTCTCTGGTGAGCCCTCTCACTGCCCCACACCTCTGGTCTGCACCCCAGCTTGTATGCAAAAATAAATAAATCTTAAAAAAACAAAACAAAACCAAAACCTTTCTTTCCCTTCCACCTCCCCTTTAAAACTTAAAAAAAAAATGGTCATAAGCATGTTGCATGGTCTGTGTTGACGAAAGACAACTTCAAACTGGTTATAAACTATGACTAGAAAGAGCCTTGATGTCAAGGGGGAAAAAAAGGACATTTATAGTTTTTGAGAGGTGATACTGCTTTTGTTTTGTCAGCCATAAAGGTAATCCTTCATTTGCTTTCTTGTCCCCCTTCTCCAATAGGTCTGATAACTCTGGAAGAACTACATCAACAGGTGTTAAAAGGAAGGGGCAAATTCGCTCAGGATGTCAGCCAGTAGGTCTTGCTTCCAACCCCTTGGAGTGTAGAAAAATCTTTAAAATCAAATGGAAATCTTCTCTCTGCTGGTTGCATGTTTAGGGCAGAAATCATTTTTGCTCTTATGAGCAGGAAAAAAAAAGTTTTCTTTTGGAAAACTGAAAATAGATACAGAAAAAATAAAAACCACTCATTCTCATTTTTTTTTAATGGAGATTACAAAATGTTGGAAACATTTTGCATCTAAGCATTTTTTTCCTTTATATGTAATTAAAAAAAAACTTGTATACTTTTGATTATTTGAGGTCAAGGAGAGTAGAGCAAGCACTGAGAAAGGCTGGGGAAGGGGCTGTGGGGTCAGAAGTTGGCATATATATTGACCTGGCTAACCTGCTTCTATGTATGACTCCAATTTGATAAAAAGGTAAAAGGCTGTCAGTGTGTGGGCTGGCTATATTGATCTGTGGGTTTTCTTTTTGCCTAACTTGAACTGTCATTGTCAACTAAGAAATCAGAAAGTCTGTTGGGCTTGAATTTCCAAATGGCAATAATCAGCTGGGTTGCCCACTTTGAAATGGATAAGCACTCTATTTTGCCATAGTTCACACTACTCCCTATTGCCTCTTCAGTTCATCTCATTCATCCACATTTCCTAATGCGTTCCTGTGGGCATACTTTTGACCTCTGGATGTTGGAATGGTTTCCTGAGTGGAGAGCCTGATTCCTGTTCCATTTCTTCTGAATGTTGAAGCACCACTTGGTGCCATTAATTAAATGTTTGTTAGTATGTAATGTTAAATGTTGTTACATGTGGCACAGCTTTTTGAGTCTTCTGCAGGAAATCCTGCCCGGGGCAGAGCTGAAACTGCATTGTAGCTAGGCCTCGTTTACCAAGAGTAGTCTTTAAGCAGCTCTTCCTCACCTCAGAGACGACCTGATCCGGGCCATCAAGAAACTAAAGGCACTTGGCACTGGCTTCGGCATCATCCCTGTGGGCGGCACTTACCTCATTCAGTCCGTTCCAGCTGAGCTCAATATGGATCACACTGTGGTGCTGCAGCTGGCAGAGGTATTGGTGTGCCTTTTGAGAGCGTGTATTAGGGATGGTCTGGGAGGGGATTTTGCTGCAGTGCTGATTTCCTTTTCCATGTCACTCAGTTCTTCTGCTGAGTATGTCTAAGGGATGAACTACTTAGACCTGTGCTTATTTAGCAGACCTTTATTGAGCAGCTACAGTGCAGATTCCTGGGCTACCCTGTGGGGCATATAAAGATGGGTATACCATATAGTTCCTGCTCTCAAGGAGCTTACAGTCTAGTGGAATAGACAGGCATGCAGGCACTGTTTTTCCTTGGGTAGATACTCTTTGATGTCTTCTTAAATTACTTTATGGCTTCTTCAAAACAAATACTGAATCATCTTTGATATTCTCCTGTTCTTGGCATGCCTTAAGAGTATACCGTCTTTCTCCAAATCCTTATGTATTTAGGGAAGACATGTTGATTCCTTAATTCTTTTATGGAGAACAAACTAAGTAAGAGGGGGCGGGGGCTACTGATTGAGGAATGGGTAGGGTGAGGCAGGACGGGGGCCGAGTAAATCTTGTAAGACTATGAACAGTGTGTGATTATCATCATTCCTTCCTGTCAGCCTTTCCTTGTTATACTCTGAGAAAGTATCAGTACTTTAGGATCTTGCTTTTCAAACTGAATCCACCTCCCATCCCCATCTCTGTCACCCTGAAAGTCACTCTCTGCTGGGACCATTCAACATTTTTCTATGCTCTGTGCTCAAGGGCACTTCCTTCTGTCCAAATAAATCGACTGTCTCTGGGCAGATGGTGGGTTCTAAAGGAAAGCACACCCTTAATTCATTCCCTATTCCTCCTTCCTTCAGAAAAATGGCTACGTGACTGTCAGTGATATCAAAGCCAGTCTTAAATGGGAGACCGAGCGAGCACGGCAAGTGCTGGTATGTGACTTTTGGAATGGCCCAGAGAAAATGGGCCCTGGCCAGGAGGTGGGTGGAAAGGGGACCACACAGGCAGAAGTTTAGCCTCTTTCTGCTGGCCTCCTGCCTTGGAGGCTACCGAAGCCATGAGAAATAACCCCAGCATTTCTCTGGAGCTGGCACCGAGAGGTAGGACTCACACAGGCAGGCCTCGGAGCCTGGCATGTGTGTAAACCCAGGGGTTTTACCACTGTTACTGGGCGGTCACCAGTACTTAATCTCTCCTGACCTGTACTCTGGTAACTGGTTAATAGAGTTTGTACCAAGGTAACAGTGTTCATGCAGAGTGAAGGGAATGAACTAATTGTTGAGAATTACATCTATACTATATTCTGATTTTTTTATTGCATATTATAGTTTCATATATATAAAAATTTCATGGTACTAATGAAAGACTGATGTTGTGAAGAGGGAGCAGCATGAGAATGCAGGACCCGTGGCTTTGAATACCTTGTTTCTTATCTAGGCAAATAAGCTATAGACTAACTTTATCTGTAAAGTGGGGATAACATTAACATAGTAGGCATAACCAATCCATCTAGAACAGATTCTAGCTCTAGGAACTGAATCCATTTTAATACTCACATGGTCTTTCCATTAACAGCTCAAAAAAGGTTTACCCACATCTGTTTCCCGTAAGTTAACTTCAAAGATTGCTGAAACAGTGATCTCCATTTTGCTTCAGTGATTTGCTCAAGGCTACACAGCGAATATTTCTGTAGCCTCAACAGCATCAACAGCATCTGCTTTACCCTCTTCCCTAGCAGCCCAGGTTAAGTGACTGACTCAATGGCATTTATTACAGCTTGCCAAAGGTCAAGGCCAAACACATCATTCCTTGATTATGTAGATATGTGAAGGCACCCATGGAGATTTGGGTTGAAAATCCCTCTGAGGCCAAAATAGGTTTGAGCATTGTCTATCCTACTTTGACTATGGAAATCCCCTTCTCAGACAACTCTTCCTACCTTCTGTCTCCAGGAGCACCTGCTGAAGGAAGGGCTAGCCTGGCTGGACCTGCAGGCCCCAGGGGAGGCCCACTACTGGCTGCCAGCTCTTTTCACTGACCTCTACTCCCAGGAGATTACAGCTGAGGAGGCCAGAGAAGCCCTCCCTTGACCGTGGGAGTGTGGAAGGGGACAGCAGGCAGAGAGAAGAGGGAGGAGCTGTTGGTGAATAAACCTGGACAACTTTGTTTAAAAAAAAAAAACAAAACCAGAAAAGTTCCAAGTTTTTTTCTTCCCCCCAGTATTCTTCACCCATTATTTTATTTTTTTTTAAAGTGCCTTCACATTGCATCTTTATCGGAGAAACCTCATTTATCCAGGAAGGATAACCTGAGTAACAGGTAACAGTGAGCACATGTAAAATGACTTGCACAGGTCATCTACAAGTTCATGGTAGAGCTGGGCTAGAAAGAAGGCTGTCTCCTGGCCAGACAGTCTCGTTTCTTTATAGCCCTGACAAAAATTACAGTCTAAATTCAAATTTCTCCCTTATAAAATGCTTAGCTCAAGCCAGCAGACCCTAATGGACCAGTAAATAATATTTACTCTCAGTCTCTTCCATCTTCCTCTGTAGCAATTCCAGCTTACGACAAACTCAATTACAAGTATGAAGGAAGTAAGTCACTGTTAAATGGTGGTTAAACTAGAGGAAAGAGAACAATGGACTTTAAGGGGAACCAACCACTAGTGGATGTAGTACTATTTTCCAAATTCCCTACTAACTTCCCCTCCTACACTGATCACCAAGTCCCTCTAGTCTTGACAGACAGAATTATTTACTGCACACTTACCCAGTGCCCAGTTTTACATACACCTCAAGTGTCAAGTAGGTCACCTAAACTCCAGTGAGGAATCAGAGCTATTTACCAAGGGCTGCTGGCTTAAGCTTAAGCCAGAGCCCACACGCTTCCCTATGGCTTTGCACAGCACAGGCTGGCTAGACGTGTGTAATTTCTTCCTACACACATGGTCAGCCGTGAGAAAATCACCAGAAAGCAAGAGCCTTCTATATCAAATGGGGAAGGTGGTGAGCCACAAAGCCAGTGTTCAGGCGGGAAATCATCTTGGTCTGAATGCTTACCTCCAAAGGAGGGCTGGTTTAGTGCCAGAAAACTGAAAAGCCAATGGCTTATTCGTACCAAGACATCTTTCCCCCCTTCACAGGGAATGTATAATCTAAGGCCATCTTGTCTGTCCTCATGGGCCACTCCATCTTCTGTGGCTCTTTGGAAGCAACTGAGGCTAGGATGGCATTCCTCTCCTTGACTGCCAGAGCTGTAGCCTCAAAGGGACCCTTCTATTCTGGTAGCAGAAAATACGTCGCCAGCAGTCCTACTTTTCTTCACACCATGTACCCGTTTTTGGCTTCCAGGCAAGATACTGAGCACTTTCTTTCTGACAGTCCAGGCCTAGGTGAGGTGTGGTTGTTGCAATGACTCCATTCTTCCTTTACACAAACCCTCCCACACCCATAGGCGCTTCCTCCTTCTGCCAAAACAAACTTTATTGCACCAAAAAGAAAAAAAAAAACTTCATTTATGTACAGTCAGATATAAAGACATCTCTTTGACTCCTGTGCATATATTTCTTCAACTCAAGATCAGGCCGTAAAAGGCCAGTATGCCAGACGTGCGCTGCCCATGGCAGGGCCAAGGAGAGGATTGTCACTTGAAAGTGGGAACACTTAAACGGATGACAGACAACACTGGACCAGCAGACCCAGGGCATTCTTTGAAGCCCTGTACTAGCTCTGGGAATGGAAAAGGAAAATTGGAAGCAGGGTCCATTTCTAAGTCTCCACGTGAAGACTTTTGGTATTCAAGATAAACTTCCGTTCCCCAAGCCTACTTCCTGTCCAGGTTCTTTGCTTCCTGCCCTCCCAAGTAGGACATTCTCCTTTGTGCCCGAACCCCCCTCCCCACAATTGCGCGCAGGGAAGTCCCAGGATCCACAGAGGCCTCTACAGCAGCAGGCAGGGCAGGTGCCAGCTGTCCTCTCCCTTCCACGTGGCTGATACTGAGGCCCTGGTCACGGGGATCACCAACACCCCACTGGGAGCCATATTGATAAGAATCTGGAAAGTATTGGGGCGAACACACCAAAGAGGGAAGGATGGATTCCCTCAATGCCCAGTGTCACAGGGCACACCTAAAGCACATTTTTCTGAGCCAACCAGCTAAAGGATCACTGCAGCTAAATACAGAGAGAAGCGACACGGCCAGGCAAACACCCATCAGAGTCAGTGACAAGAGCAGCTGTGAGAGGGGTTAAGGGAGAGAAGGGAAGGAGTCTCCAGAGTCCCAGCCCCAACCCCCTTCTGCCATTGGCTCCCTTTGCTCCCCACAAGTCCCTGGGCACTGAAGTAGGGGGGAGGGACTACAGGCTGGAGTGAAAATACACGAGGACAGCCAAACAAAATACAACAGGACTAGCATCAGTCTCCCCGCTGCACCCCACCCCCAGGAGAAATACCCTCATTGTGACCAGTACTCACAAAAATCTGTAACAGACTATTCTATGTAGTGGCTCTGACCCCACACACACAGCAGCTGCCTGTGTTGGGAACTTTTTCAAATCAGTGATTGCGGGAACAAATGGCATTTTCAGCATCTTACGGTGCCTGTGCAGGCTTTACCAAGACCTTGTTTCAGTCCCAGTCACATTTACCTTGTCTTAAATCTAGAAATGGGTGAGGGAAGGGGGGCAGAGGAGAAAGGTGCTCAGGTGCTAGGTAAAGCTTACTCATCAGCAGCCTAGACTCCACCACTGTTCCTTCTCTTTGGTCTGTCTAGAACAGTGACTATAAATTAGGAAAAACAAAATTATGCTGGCCCATGGGAAATAATGGGGGAAGAGAAGCAGGGAGGAAAGGGCATTGGGAAGCCTTGCTTCAAGACTGAAGACAGACAGACAGATAACCACCCAGACTGCTTAAGTGTCACAGACAGCCCCCCACCCCAAGCTCCCTTCCAGATATCCCCACAAACCATTGGGCACACTCCCTCTTGGAACTGCGACTGCTGTCTCCCTCTTATCCCTAAGGAGCGGGCCCTGCAGAGAGGTGTGTCGGTTGTTTTGTTTTTGCCAGAGGCCGTTCCCCTAGGTGCTCCTGCATAGGTGACCGTGGCCCCTGATTATGGGAGGAACAACGCCTCAGCAGCTCGAGAGCCAAGGAGAGCCAAGGATGTCAGATGGGGACCAGTCTCCCCACTCCCACACCCTGGGATCCAATGCTTGGTTCTTGCCATCTTGCGGGATGACGTCACGCCACGTCTGGAGGGAGATACACAGTGCCTCTCCAACCCTGGGGTTGGGGGAAGGGACTTTGCTGGGACTCTCGAGTTGGGGCAGGGGAGAGGGGAGCAGGGTCTAAACCCTCAGGCTCCCGTGCAGGTCTGTCTCTGTCCCAGACGAGCTGCTATCAGAGTCCATTTCCGTGTTCTCATTATGGAGCCTCTCCAACACTTTCTGGCGAATCAGTCCCAGGCGCATCAAGAGGGACTGGTAGTCAAAGTGGCCCCGCTTCTCTCCAAAAGGGTCCTGTGGGGGAAAGGAGACAAGCTGGATGGAAGAGTCAAGTCTGGCTGGCTTGCTCTAGAGGGATCAGCTTTGGGACCATGTAGAACACAAGCTCACTTCTGAGTCACGAGACAGAGCAGGGTGTTGAAGTTTTACACAGGAGACAACACGATCTTATTTTAGGAAAGTAACGGCATGCTTAGTGCCCTGGACAGGTCTGGCTTGGGCCACCATTCAAAGGATCTGCTTTCCTCAAAAGCAAGTAATATGCAGAAGGATGCAGGGCGGCAGGGAGCAGTAAAGGTTGGATGGATAGACAGACAGATGAGGAGGACAGATGGAAGGATGGATAGATAGGGAAGAGAAATTCAAGACCAGGATGGTAATCCTTAAGTGTACCAGTGTTTTTAATTAACCTCATAAATACCATGGAGGGCCGCCTCCCCTACGCCCTATGCTCATGAAGGATAATGTGCTTATCTAGGGTCACGGCAGGGCTGGAGCTCAGCAGTGCGATGTCCAGGTAAGCATCTGTCTTCCTCCCCGGGGGCTGTCACCACATTCCTGTCCAGGCTTCTGAACCTCCCTCCAGGGCCAACTAGCCTTGATCCTAGTCCTTGTTCTAGATCAAAGACCTTTAAACGTTATGTAAAAAGGAGTTATAAAGGGGTTCATAAAGTTTCAAAAACAACTATGACGGGTGGAGAATACACATACATGTGTATATATGATTTATAATATTATACAGGAAATACGCCAGCAAAGCAGGGTGGCCAGAGTTCAACAATTAGAGCCCGTCCTTGGCAGTCATAAAAAGGAACAAAGTTTCCCCCTCTCACTTTCTGTCTGCTCCTCCCACAGACTCCTCCCTTCACAACTAGCAGGGGCCAGCGAGTGTCACTCAGGAGGGTTAAGATGACCAAGGGCTGAATCCACACTTACTACGGAGCTGGTAGTTTTCCAGATCTTCCTTTCATTGTCTGTTGTTCCCATCTACCCCACCTTCTCCTCCCTAGATGTCACACTTCCCTCTCCCTTGCCTCATCACAAGTTATTTTTCCTTTATAGACTGAATACTGGAAATAATGCTGGATACCAGCAATGAGAATTCTTGATGAGGAACAAACCACAGTATATGTCATCTTCTAATACTCCAGACAGGGATTAGGATACAAGCAGACCCCGGCTGGGCCAGCCTTGCCCTTTGAGTATAAATGTGGCACATAAGTGGGTAGTAATAGAGGGAAGGCTAGAGAAACTACCATTTCCAGGCACCTATGGGAACAAGACATTCACTACCACTGGTGGGATGCTGGATGGGCAGAAAGAATAGCACACGGAGAGCTGGAGAAAATCTTAACTGTCTTATTCATTTACCACATTTCAAAACAAGACCACCAGTAAATGAACCAAAAGTCACAACTGGTCCTTCAGGAGAGGAAGGTTCGCATACTCTTACCAATCAAATTGTTTGTATTTGAGCCTATTTGTAAACGTTTAATAAGAATCTTTTTTTAAAAAGAGCCTAAATTATCCATTGTTATGGGATGCAGAAGCACATTCCCCAGTAGAGCAGAGGCTTACTCACTTTTTAATAGGAAGCCTTCAACATATAACACTGCATACCTGTTCCCCTAAACCCTCTTTCTCTGTGAACACCAGAAAAAGAAATCTAATAGGTAACTCTTATTATCTGTAAGATTCTGAGGAGACTGAATGTTCTTGTCTTGAAAAGACTACTGACTGACCAAGAAAGGAAGGAGTTCCAGGCTAGAAAGCAGAACGATTCAGAGTCTGCTCATGAGTGCCTACTTCAGGCCAGAACTTACTTTCTTTCCACATGCCATAGTCAGCTCATTTAATCCTAGTAACAAAAGATTAGAATGGGACCTCCCTGGTGGTGCAAGAGTTAAGTCTTAGCGCTACCAAGCTTCTGCCAGCCACCACAGCCTAAGTTCAATCCCCAGGTAGGGAGCTTCCCACATGACGCAGCAGACCTCTCCTGTCTTGCCCATTGCTCCCCTCAGCAGTGTATTTCAGAGGATTCGCCTGTTCTGCTCCCCACTCTGTCTCTGGTGAATCCTCTCATCCCCCACACCTCTGGCTTAAACCCCAGTTCTTGTATGCATAAATAAAACAAATCTTTTAAAAACATATTAGAATGACCATTTGCCCCATTTTTTCCAACAGGGAACCTGGGGCCCAGTGGGGTGAAATGATTACCCAGATTGCACAGGGTGGGTCCTAGTGAAGAGTGACTCTCACAGTCACTCAGTTCTGTAGTCAAGTGAGGCATAGAGCACTTTCTAGTATAACCACTTCTTAGTGTTCAAGTTTACCTAACAATATGCCAGAACTAAAAACCAGCTCCTCAGGACTAGGGAAGTCAGTCTGCTTTCTGGGCCTCAGCTACGCAACAACACGGATTGTTCCTTTTGGCTCTGAGTTCTACTGAGAGATGTGAATGTCACCCATGTTGGGGGCATTTCACATGGTTTACTCAAAGGCTGAGAGTAAGCAACAGGGGCTGTATTACCTGCATGGTCTGGCCTTGAAGGTGCAGGCGATCTTTGCAGGCCACCTCATAGAAGTCGTAATACTCCAGGAAGGACTTCTCCATCACCCCTCTGGAAAACAAGCAGAAATTAGGAATATGCAGAGACGGGGAGTGGGGATCTGTGTTTCACTACTTCACTAGCTAACCTTAATGTCAAGTTGAACTGCTAGTGTTCCTGAGCCCCGATTTAGTTTCCTACAAAGGTTTTTCAATGGAAAATGGATAAAGGAGCAACTGATTACGCACAATTGATTTTCCTTACACCTCAGAGATTAAGTTGGATTATCAATACTAATGTTATCATTCCAATCTCAACTTCAACTCATACTTGTTCAATCTTGTTTGTTTCCCAAAAGCCTTCCCTGATTTCAAACTTCCCTGGATAGTCTCCTAGGGTTTGTTTCACTAATTCTAACTTTGTTCATCTAGTTTTAACACCGAGAAATAAACCTGAACACTAACTGGGTATATTATGAAGTGCTCTACACCTCACTTGACTAAAGAACGTTTTGAACATCTTTAGTATGTGCAGGTTCTCATCATCTAGAGCCTCCCTGAGGACATGGACTATATCGTGTCCCTCAAGGTCGGCACTTTCCATGGAGAGGAAAGTGCCCTGAACTTCCTCCCGGTGGGGGACCACATACTTCCTTCTTTGCCTTCTGCTGGTGCTCAACACTGGACTTGCCCCAAGGCATCAAAGGTGCAAACCAACCAAATCTCTAAAGGGCACGCACCAAGTAGCGAGCAGGATCTCCTGACACATACCGTAGGGGTTCAGGGCAGGGACACTTCCCTTCCATCATGTCACAGACGGCCACTCTGATGGTCTCGTGCCGAATACATTCATTGTAATTTTTGCTGTCTCCTGGATGTCTCTCCTGAAATGTGACAGACACCTTAACATCCAAGTGCAAAATTTAGGCAGAGAAAGGCAACAGGAAGAGACTTCAGGATTACTATGGGATATAGGACCCAAGCAATGAACTAACACGGTACCCTTCCCACTGTATGGCGGACACATGGAGAACAATTAAGCCACTATTTTTGAGGCCATTCCCTGCTCCCTCCCCACCTCCCCCTGTATGTATATGTCAACAACCATCCCACTACAGGACACTCCACCTGTAAGTAGCAAGCCAGATGAAACTCTGCTAAGCCTAAAGTGAAAGGCCGCTTAGGTAAGGGCTAAGTGAGAAGTAACGAAACACAGAACGATAGCAGAAGACAGGTATAAATGAAATGACATTAATAAGAGTCCAGTCTGGAAAACTAACAGGCACCAGGACACTTCCTGGTTAACTCCTCTACATACCGAAGAATTTCACCTTCATCTGATCAACCAACTATTGTGAATGTACAAGAAGCAAAACTTGAAATTTTCCAAAGAAAAGCTCCAATTTTGGTTTGGAAAGCTAATATGAATGTGTGAATGACAGCCTTGAACTCATCACACGTTCCGCAAGGCTTCTCTTATCAACCTTAGTCAATTAGAGCCTCGGCCTCTGATACAAACAGGATGAACAGGAAGAGCTATGTACCTTCATGGCCTGTACACCTACTTCCAAACTGTACCAGAGTGAAACCACAGTGGTGCTGTGGGATATTTTAAACTTTTGAGGAAAACACCACAGTATTCAACACAGTCAAACACCATGCAAACTACCAGCTTGAAGCAGGGAGTTCAGTTTGAAAGCTAAACTGCGCTACATTCCTTTTGATGACATTATTTTTGTGAAGCTGGATTTTCAGCAAGCAGTATATGAAAACAGTGGAGAACAGAAATGAGGGTGGTGGGGCCCAATACGATCCTAAGATTTTAACAGTTGTATGGCACCCACAGGTATACACATTCTGTTAAGCCACTGTAGTTATTTAAGAAAGAAATAAGTTGTGTGAACCTCACAATAAGTAGAACAGTATGGTATTTCTTCCTTCCTGGTAAAGTATGAAAATACTCCCAAAACACTAAGGGGATGGGAACTATGACTATAGTCATAATGTTATAAAACTGTAACACTTGGGAGTAGTAAGAAAATTGACATCTCTTAAATTCCCAAACAAGGAAAGACCTTAAAAATCAGCTCCCTGGGGCTGGTGTAGAAGTTAAGAATCAGAGCTATGACTCCAATGGTCTGAGTTCGATCCCCGGCCAGGGAGCTGACCCACATGGGGCAGCAGACCTCTCCTGTCTTACCCACTGCTCCCCTCAGCAGTTATGTTGCAGTAGATCCGCCTGTTCTGCTCCCCACTCCGTCTCTGGGGAATCTTCTCACTGCCCCCCTACCCCCGTACCTCTGGCCTACAACCCCAATTCTTGTATGCATAAATAAATAAAAATAAATCTAAAAAAAAATCAGCTCCCTGGTTAGCCAATGAGGTCTACTTCTATCTAAACTTAAAATCTACACTACTACTTAGAAAGGATGGTTGAGGGGATTACTTCTGTTCATTCTTAAAGGGCATTTCCATTTGCTCAGAAGAATGACTGCTCTGAGCCACCACTGCCTCACTTGAATGGGGGTAATATTTACCTCCGAGTTATTATGAGGACTGAATGAGAAACTATGAACAAAAACCTGGCAGTGTGTGGCATACAGCATAACCTTGGAGAATGTAAATTTCTTCCTTCTCTCTGGCAGTACTGACTAAAAATGTTCTTGCCATAGCTAATGACTAGCCCCTTCGGCTCTGCAGGTAACAGTACTTCCTAACTCCAGAAGAATACCTGACTTGGCAATAGTCACCAGGGAGCACCTAGGAGAATGAGGCACAAAGGAGAGCCCACTGGCTGCAGCAGCCCTCAAAGCAGGCTCGGAATTAATTTCCAATTGACTCCACTGACTTCCACACTGTAGATTACTATAAATCAAATGGAAAAGAACCTAAGAGTTATCGTAACTTGTAAGTAAAAAAATTCATTAAGAAGCACAGATGCTGTTCTCCTTTTCCTCTATAACAACAAGTGTAATACAAGAGGCTGAGTCAGGTTTAAAAAAAAAAAATACACAAAACCTCAAGCGGACCTTTCAGATCTCTTAACACATTGTATGCGGGAAACGTATTTATACGTTTTACGTTGACTGGTAGTAGCAAACTACCCACAAACAATGTGTTATTACTCACCAGCTATGTAGCTTAAAGAAAGTGGTGATCCTTTCTTATAGGAATAGTAATATGGGAATAATGTTTTGCTTACAAAAATATTTTAAATTGTATGTGGGAAACGTATTTATAGGTTTTACGTTGACTAGTAGTAGCAAACTACCCACAAACAATGTGTTAAAACCCAGTAATTCATACCCCAAAGCTGAGCCCAGCTGGCCTTACCTGCTCAAAGCCTGGCTCATTGTGATAGGGGTTCTCAGTCATCAGGGACTGGATGGAGATGAGCACAGAAGAGATGCTCTGGGCTGGGCTCCAGGCGGGGCCAGTCCACGTACTGCAAAACACATTAGAGGGGAGAAAGGGGGTGAGGCAGAGCGATGGGAAAGGCAGCTACAGAAAGACCAGTGCACAACAGACGGGCCTGGCAGCCCCACCATAAGTAACTCTCTCACTATTAATACTTGGAATTTCCCAGCCTCTGTCTCACCCTCATTCACCAGAAATCAGCCAACTGCCTAATCCTCTTATCAAGCAGGACAAAAGAAAAGAGGCAAAAGCAAGCAAGATAACTTTGAAGGGATTTTCTTCAGGCTATGAAAGAAACAGTAGTCAGGGAAGGTACTGACCTCAAAATTAAAGAACTAAGGTAAGAAGTGGCTCCCAAGGCAGACTAAATGTTACCCTTGTGGACCTCACAGAGCTTGCTTATGTATTTTTTATGGGTAGTGATGGAGTTAGTGAGGAGCGAGAAGGTGAACACAGAGGCAGAGGGGACTGGGGCCATCTGGTGAGGTAGATGATTAGGTATTTATTTCTACATCAAGCCTCCAGGAGTGACAAATTCTCCGAAGACTACAGAACTCTGCCGAAAGACAGGAAGAGAATAAGGGGCACTTCCAGACTGTGAAGTGTCTGAATATAATATACAGAAAACATCTTGAGCAAAAGACATCGAAACTGCTCCTCATTTTCATAATCTAAGTATGGGGGTGGGAGACAGGCAGCATGGACCTTGACATTTGTTTTTAGCGCAACTTTTTAAAGAGAGGGCACCTACGCTGGAAGCTGAACACAACCTGAGCCACAACTGGTTTGTTCAAGCGAACAGGCCACTTCCCTTGCCCTGCCGGACTCCAGGAAGCCCAAGTGATTCGTAACAGTAACTTCATCAGAGCTTGCTCTAGTGCCTCTCAACCTCTCTTCTTTGCTTTGTTGCCAGAACTCTAGACCTTGCACTCAGAAGGGTTTACAAACTCAGGGACTCAAGTCAATCGGGGAACTGTTCATTAAATTTCTTTTGTCAGTAAGTCAGCCCAATTTTTTTCTAGATAGTGAAGGAAGGAATGAGGCTGATGAGGGAATTTTCTCTGCTTCATGGCAAATTTTCTTGTCAGGGAGCTTCTTTCCACCCAACACACTTCTACCACTTTTACCCCACCATCTCTTTCACTTCCCCTATTTCTACTATGAGCTAACGTTCACTCAAAATATGGCCTAATGAATGAGAATCTACGATAAAAAACACTTTCAGGAACAAATTTCATAGAGAAAAATCAACTAATTTCTTTATTACTATCTGTCATATATACACCACTCTCTCTCTATGGCAACCATCATGTATCCTAACGAGATGATGGATTTCTTTAAGTACAATCTTAAAAAGACTTCCTTGCTGCCACAATCATAGAACATATTTCTGGATCTAAGTGATTAAAAAAAAAAAAAAAAAGGAAAATCATGCCCCCACTTTGTTTCAGCTGCCTTTTCCCTCACACAAACCTAGAAACACGCTGGATGGGAAGAAAGAAAACAGTACCACGAGTTTGGCCAACTTTCTCAACTTCAATCTGGATCTTTTCTCCACCCCAGGGAATATGCTAGAAGACATCTCCATTCTGAATTTTTAACCCCCAACTGTAATTAACAGGGAATGGATGAGAACCACATGAACCAAAATCTCAGTTGTACCCAGAAACAGATGTATTTGATACTTCTGTGTTTCATCTTATGTGATTTCCAACCTCATTTTTCATTCACTTGTTAAATATCACAATCATCACCACCACCGCCTCCAAAGCACTCATTGAAACTCAGAAATAAGACACCCACAATCCTGAATGGCACAAATCTGCAGCCTTTCTCAACCTGTTTCAGAGAGAATTAAGTCTTGATGCCCTAAGGGAGTGGTTCTCAAGCTGGAGTGTACACCCCAGAAGGTTTTTAGACAGACTGTTGGGTCCAATCCCTAGAGTTTCTGACATGGTGACTCCAGGGTGGATCCCGGAATCTGCACAGCTTCGAGTTCCCCAGCGCTGCAACTGCTCAGTGAGAACCACTTCACTAAGGTATCCATTGCATGTAACGAATCAACTTCTCTTTTGCATCTAGAATGATACTTGTCTTGTACCATCCTGGGGAGAATTGAGGAAATAGTTACACCAATTATTTTCTGTGTTCTGTGGGTCAGATGAGGAACCCTGGTTGATAAAGGCTGGCCTAGAGCAGTAATTTGCTAACAACCAACTTGGCCACTTAGAAGTCTCCTCTTACCCTAGAATACTCAAGCAGACTTTCCCATTGCGGTAGAAGTTGGGGTTAAACCTCACTGTGTTATTGCCCGTTGTCATCAGTTTGACCCGAGGTGGGTGGATGGGATAGTCGGGCGGACACCGAAACACGAACAGGAAGAAACCCCCTTCATAAGGAGTGTCAAATGGGCCTGTGATCAATGCATGAATCTGCAAAATAAAACCCCATCTCAAAATTGTGAGGTGATGTCCCATCCCAACCCCTCCTGGCTTCCACTTGCTACCCACGCCAAAAGCAGGACCCTCTCTTGGTATCCATATTCCATATCATACAGAATGAACAGCCTGCACTCACTCATACTAATAAATGTTTTGAAATTTTAAGAAATCCCATTAACTAATGGGATTACATTCTAAAGTCAGAGTCCAAGGTGAAAAGTGAATCTAGCCAAGATCAACCTTTAATCTTCCCTCAAAGAAAGCTTTCACTTGGACTTCCCTGAACAGTATAATGTGTAACAAATGGAAAGAGTACCAATGTGCAAAATACAATATACATCTGTAAAATATTACCCTAGCATGTTTAATTTTAAGAGATCAATGTATTTTTACAACGTATGTATGTCTGAATTTGCCTGGGTTAAATAAACAGCATTATGATGCAATCCCACCCTCCATGTATGTGGCACAAAAGGGAGATACGATGAATGGAAAAGAGGAAAGGGACTGGGGTTCACAGCACCTGTGCCAGTCACAGTGCAGAGCAGAGGTCGTGACAGAGGCCTAAGGTGTCTGCTTCCTCCACAGAATAAAACCCACTGTGGGGGGTGTGGCGCAGTCAGCAACCAGGTGTTTCAAAGATACAAAGAAAAATGGGGAAAACTCGGGGGCCACTCAAAGCCATGAGACCATGCCCAGAACTTTCCCAACACTGAAGGTTAATAACAAATAAATGATAAAATCAGCGGTAGCACTTAAAACAAAACACTAAATCATCTTCCTCCAGCCATGATTATTGCGCAAGAGTTCCCTCCCCAAGGGTGGGGGAGGGCAACCTGAACTGATTCAGCTGTATTTCTTCTTCTAAAAAAGTATCCAGGCAGTTAAGTCTGCTCAGAATTTAAACAGAAAAAGTAAAAGCCTTGCAACACAATGCCTCCCTCTACAGTCCCAAACTTGTCCTGGTGACACCCTCAGTTATTTGAACTAGGAAGCTCAACTGGTATCATTATGGCACCAATTCTGGGACCCCAGGGACTAGCATATTAACACTGATACTTGACTGAGGACAAAATATCCCAGGAAAAACATTTTCAACCACATAAAAAGAAAAAAAAAATCAGTGTAATGGGAAAACAATTCAAAACAAAATAGATACCAACAATATAAAACTTGAGTATTTACTGTAAGAAATGTGAAACCAAGACTTTTCATTTAAACAACACTAGATTTACAAGTCTGGTTTCTTCCCAATATCACTGCAAGCACAAATTGTCTTCTGATAGTAGAGAACTCAATGACAGCGAAGGAACCTGACATTACATACTAAATGTTCTGTGTTTGTATGTGGAAGACAGAGACGAATGGTCTTTGAGGAGGAAGGGATATTCAAAAGCA
Organism: Scalopus aquaticus; assembly: GCA_004024925.1. NCBI lineage: Eukaryota > Metazoa > Chordata > Mammalia > Eulipotyphla > Talpidae > Scalopus > Scalopus aquaticus. The sequence continues at coordinate 105,266 of PVIJ01005173.1, forward strand.
ACAAGTATAGGAGTCTAAACAAGGTCCTTTACAAACACTGTTCACCTAAGCTTGCCCCAGCCTCAACTTTCTCTGTATCTGATTTCTAGCAGCATTTAGTTCAAGAGTAGAGGAAAGGGGGAAGGGCAAGGGACACAATGGTTAGGGCGACCATATAATTTATCATCCAAACTGGAGCACTTCTGAGAGTGAATGAGTGCCCTACTAATCGTTAAGCTGGGACAACAGGTGTAAACTGGTACTTTCCAAGCCAGCCAGGTCTACTGGGGCCTTAATAAACAGACATCTACTCGAGGTTCTGCTCTACCTCACTGTGCAAGCTGCTACTCTTTTGGGGTCTTGGTTTCTTCACTTATGTAATCAGAGATGTAAGTCAAATACTTCTGGGTTTTTCCAACTTCATAGGCCCAATTTCCCAATAACCCCGGCCCCCACAGTTACATACCTTAGTCATGTCAACAGTATCAGGTACAACGAACATTCCTGGAGGAGGCTCCTTATAAATGGACATGATATCCCTGTATAACACCAAGAGGAAGTGAGGGGAGGGAGTGAGGGAGAGGAGAAAAAAGGGGAATCCCTTAAGCAGGACAGTTGTTATCACCTCAATGAGACCAGGGTTGAGAAAGTGGTGCTTGGTACCACAAATGTTTGCACTGTCTTGTTGGCTGAGAAATCTCAGCTGAGTACTTGTCAGGCAGGCAGAGAGCAAATTATAAAAGGGGTATTGTTTCCTTAGGGGGAGGGCAGGGAGAGGGGAGAAAAAATGAGAGATCCCAATGGCATCAGATGTCACCCTGGAAAAGTCATATCCCATTTACTCTCACTTCCTCCCACATGACCAACCCATTCACTCCCCACCTCCAATATTACCAGGTACTACAACTGCATGCTGAAAGACTTCTAGTAACTGGGGGGGCATAATCAACTTCATTAAAAAATAATTGCTTAAGACACACAGTGGACTATATTGGCAACAGGATTATATGAAGCAAGAAAGATAGTAAGGAACAAGAATGGTCATCTTGCCAAGGGGGCTAACAGGGTAGAGATGGCTTCAGGTTGGGGAGGGGACCCTCTGTAGTTGCTGAAAACATCACATCTGGAAAATGACATGTAGTGACTACTTTGGAAGATTTCTAGGTCGTATCTCACAAACTAGAACGATCCCGTTGGACACATGGGTCTAACGAAAAACATTCCAGTTAGTAAAAAGTCTAGGGACATGCTAGGGTATTTAAAGAGACAAAGAATGTGTTTAAGTGGCAGAGCAAAGAAGTACTAATGAACTCAAAGATGTGTCAGGACTGGAAGACTGAAATGGCTAAAGTACAAGAGTGGACGAGTGTTGGATTCCTTAAATTAGAGGTGGCAATGTTGACAGAGTTGGCATCCTGTGTCAGGCACTGGGCCAGGTACTTTACACACAATGTGCTGTTTAACATTTTTATCAAAACCTTGAAAGGTAAGTAGAGAGATATCTGTAGGGATTTGGAACATGAAAGACTGAAAATACCTAGATGAGGATGATTGTGATGGGAGCATGGGGGAGGAAGAACCTGGTCTTGGGGAAACAGGTTTCAGGATTAACAGCAGCTAAAAAGTATTACCCTTTCCAGTGCAATCTCAACTATGCAAAGCATTTTTGCAAAAATATTATTTACTAAGAGATATGATCTAAGATCAGTCAGCCCAGAAATAAGCACAGAAAGGACTTGAGGCTTTTGTTCTCATATTGGAACTGGTATATTTGCTTCAGAAAAGTAAACCAGATGATCCAGAGCAAAAAATACAAGAAAGAAAGGCTTGAGCGGAATCTTGCAAACCAGAGTGAGACTGGGGGGAGAAAACCTGAGTTTCTGGAACAGGTGTGAGAGTGGATAGGTCTAAGGACAGTTTTGGGGTTCTAGAAAAGTGGTTCAAGAGAAGACTGCGGGTATGTGAGGGAAGCAATATAAACTTGTGGAGGGGATTCGAGGAAACCGGTAATAAAAGGAAAGACTGGCCCCAAGTTAGAGGCCGTGCAAAGAAGAGGTGTG